>LPNX010498588.1:0-10123 GCA_001517045.1 Pseudotsuga menziesii
AAGAATTAGGTGGAAGAGGGGAGTAGGGGGGCATAAAATAATAAAATTATTAGTATAATTGACAAAAACAAGCACTCATTGTAGTATTAAAAAATGTGCATGCATTGTTCTTCAATAAAACGCGCACCCATTTTGCTTCAATACAATATGCATGCATTATGATTCAATAAAACACACACTCATGTTTCTTTAATATGAAGAGCACATGTTTTGTTTAAATTAAAAAATGCATCCCCTCCAAATGATAAGTTCGAGCCTCCACCCATGCTGGTGTGGCATCCTTATGCCTATGTTTCTGCTTTGGAATTTTCTTCGGATTCAATAGGCCTATGCCTTGTAGTATGATAAACTATGGCTAATTGAGCACTATATCCAAATTTTCAATATGCTCTTGTTTAGCCATTAGTTACAGTATGTTGTACACCTCTATTTTTTTATGAAATTTTAGAAACAGATATGGTTTTTTTTGTAGATTCCAAAGATGTAATTTTTAACAAGAATATATAATTTTTTCTATTTGTTTCTTACTTATATTTTATCATCACTCCTCAACTCAAAAAACACACTGTTAGTGTTTTGTCCATATCTCTTTCGTTTCTCAACAATTTTGAAAAAAAATTGTACGGTGCAATAAATAACAACAACCTCTACATGTAATATATATATTATTGCAAAAATAGTTGTGCACTAGTACTATATGTTCCCTACATGTCTACTAGTTTTCGTAAGTTTATTCCATCATTTAGTCACTCAAAGGTTACACCCACAGAAACATATACCTTATAATTTGTCCCAAAAATAAAAAGTGCTCGTTAAATAATATCTAGCTTTAGATAGTTAAGAACATTTTCAATAGAAAAAAATTATACATTTGGAAATGTCATTCAATTTCCTACATTTCTTTTTTTTTACTCATCGCAAGATTCATTGTGTAAGTGTCTCAAAATATCCATGTAAGGTGATGGATGCCTATTTTTCATTTTTCTATTGCATCAAACGCATCAAAAGACACCCTCATCAGCTTGCACACACTCACCTTTTTGAATATAACTATTTATCGACCTCATTTGAAAAGATAAAAATACACAATAATTTTAAGATCAAGGAATATATGATTATTTCAGCTAACATGAAACTCATACAACACAACACAATATGGATTTCAAAGAACATGCATCATCTGATCATGCTCATGTAGAACTAATCCTCTAATGGATATACTTGAGAGATCCATGAATTTATATGGGACAGAGAAAACCAAGATTGCAAAATATAGTCGTAGCACTTTGAATTCAGATACAATGGGATAAGTTCGAAATGTCTATTTTTAGGAGCAGTTTGTTGGTTAGTAGAAAATAGTCAGTAATTTTAGGAAGCTAGTTAGTGTATGAGTTAGAGGCTCGATTTGTTATAATATACAATGTACGAGTATGGGAATGAGAGGATAGGAGGAAGGAATATTACCAAACAGAGGGTATGAGGCCATAGTAGATGAGTAGGAATTTCAGAAGTTAAGCCAGGGTCTTTGAAGTTTTGTATAGTTTTACTTAAT
Organism: Pseudotsuga menziesii; assembly: GCA_001517045.1. Classification (NCBI taxonomy): domain Eukaryota; kingdom Viridiplantae; phylum Streptophyta; class Pinopsida; order Pinales; family Pinaceae; genus Pseudotsuga; species Pseudotsuga menziesii. The sequence continues at coordinate 1,553 of LPNX010498588.1, forward strand.
GAATGAAAATAAAGATTTGTCAATTACTATGTGTTCTTATATAGTTTGTGAACATATTTGACCTTTGATGAATCTTAGTTTTTGTAGAATAATTTAGTTGTACATAAACCATGATGAGAAGACAGCCTATTTAGGTGAAAGACCATGAGTACATGCATATCTAATTTGAATTAAAGATAGAGAAATTCTGAACTTTGTAATTCAGGCGGTGAACTTGATTTGTGATTTGGGAGATCTGTGAAGCTTTGATAAATGGAGATTGGAATTAGAGGAAATTTCAACTCAAAATGGGCCTCCTAAGGAAAATTAATAAAATAATAAAATAACATTTATTAATTTTGGAGGAAGAAAAGAAAAAAACCACTTTTTTTTGTACTTTGGACATATCTCCTTGTGTTTTTACTCAAATTTGAATCGGGAGAGCTCATTGGATGTGGACTTAAAGTATGCATCCAATGAGTACCCACTCGGCATACTTTTGACGGGCCCCGCTACCCCAAAAACAAGAAATACCTGAAAAAAACATGATGATAACATTATCATCATGTTTTTTTTTCCAGGTATTTCTTGTTTTTGGGGTATATCATCACGTTTTTTTTCAGGTATTTCTTGTTTTTGGGGTATATCATCACGTTTGTTTCTAGGTATTTCTTGTTTTTGGGGTAGCGGGGTCCATCAAAAGTATGTCGAGTGGGTACTCGTTGGATGTAGAATTTAAGTCTGCATCCAATGATCTATTCCTATTGAAATTTGAGTAAAAACATAGGGAGGATATGTCGAAAATACGAACAAAAAAAATAGTTTTCCTATGATACCTATCCCCAAATTTATATTAAAAAATTGTTTAAGACCTATACGGTATTTCAAATTTAAAGCAATTTCATTGGTTAACACATGATGACATGGGATTTGAATTAGTGCTAAAAGGCCCATTTTGACTTGAAATTTCCTCAAATGTGAATTTTTGTTGTTCATGTCAATACTGTGTATTTGGAAATAATACTTGCTCTAATTAGTTATTGGATACTAACTATGTGTGACCATTATCCAAGTATGTGTGTAAAGCAATAGAAGGCATTATATGCTTATCTATGTGACATAAGGAACATTGTAACCACCTATAGGCTATCCATTTGGAATCTGGTAAGGATTAATATTTATTAAAAGTTTTAGTTTAATTATAATCATGGGATTTCTTGAAGGATTGTAGAAAGACTCATATTTACAAACAAAGTCGATGAGAATGAGATTGTAATGGTAAAGTCAATAGATTGGATGACGATCGAATGTTTGAAGGAGTGTTGACAGGTTTGAGTGGGGTTTGCAAATGTGCTTAGCTGAGTGTGTCTAAATTTTGGATTGAAGATGATGGGAATTGAAGATGTCATTGGAAGGAGATGAGGCTAGTGGGAAACTTAGGTTGGGATAGTAACCTGTTAGTGATAATAGATAGGTTTTTCCAACTCATGGGTTTTCTATGGTTCTCAAACAAAGCCAAATAGGCCATACTATGGAATGACCATTATAGCTAGAGTGGAGGTCATTATGGAGGAAATAAAATTGAATAGGAGGTTATAAAGGGTGGTAATTTCAGGATGGATGACTAAATAGGAGTTCAGAGAAAGTTGTGCCACTATTTTGTTGAGGCAACTCAGGAACAATCTTCTTGACTCAAATACTATTAGCTAATTCCATTTTCCCCAAACTATTAGGTAATTTCTGAAATGGAGTGGAGAAAATGGATAAATCTTTGTACTTAATGAAGACATATTCGCAGTCAATTTAGCACCTGTCACAATGAAGTCATGAAACCAGTCACGGTGGGTCAATCACAAACCCATGTAGAGAAGATTGCAGTAAACTCCATGAAGGAATAACGTTGAAGAATTTGACATAGAAAATAAGTGAAGGAATCGACTCTGTGAAGGAACTCAACCCATGAAGGAACCGGGTCTGTGAGGGAACTCATGAAGTGAAAAATGCAACGCACGGGAGGGGACTTAGATGGTTTATTTATTTATTTATTTTTGTATTATTTTTTTTATGTATTGTTTTATTTGTTTATTTTATATTTATGTCTATTTAATTATTTATTTTTCCATACACAATTCAAATATATAGAGACTAAAGTTTAACATTGTAGATGGTCTTATATTGAACCATAATAAAGTGTCGATTTATGATTGTGATTCTATAGTGTATTCATAATTTAATTAATGAGAATGAGTAAATAAATTCTCTTTTGATTGTGTGATATATTTTGTCTTTTATGGGTAAGGTAAGTTATTAAGAATTCAAGATGTAGGTTGTATCTTTGTTCTAATCTTTATGTGTAGCAAGCTACTATATTAAATTTCTATATTTGTTGTAGAATCAAGATCATTGTTCCCCTCGCTATACCACCTGGTATCACAATATGATTGAAACTTGAGTAGAAAACTAAGTGAGAAAAAGGATCAGAGAAGATGAAAATGTTGTTCTAAGTTGAAGAAATGGCGTGGAGATACTAAATGAGAGCTATAAATAGATAATTTCAAGGAACATGAAGAATATATGAATAGTTAGAGAACAACTAGATGTTATAACACTAGTTGTCACTTTAGTGACCGTAATGGAACCCTAATAATCCTAATGGCATCTAGGTGAAGCTAATGGAATCAGAAAACCCCTAATGGCATCCATATTTCCCTAATTGACCTCCAAATGTCACTAATTATGTATGAAGAGTCCTTAATGTCATATGAAGATTCCTTAATAGCTCCTATAGGCCTTAAATCATATATAAGAGTCCTTCATAATTGATGGTCCCTCAATACAAGTTACAAACTCAATCTATCCCAAAATCCATTGAAAAAACATGTTTTTGACGACATACACACATTTCCATAAGGAAGGAAAGGAGCATGTGCCTTGGAAAACACACAAAATATATAATAAACACAAAAATTCTCTAAATTGAATGGTTGGTAAAGTTTTTCTTTGGGTGTAACACCTTGAAACCACCCTCCAACCATGTCAATCATGATTATGATGATGTTAGTCATGATAATGACCATGCCAAATTTCAGAACAAGATTGAATTGTTAGAGTCAGTCATATTTGAGTCTAGAAACCTTCCACATGTTTGAGTGACGTTGACAGAATTTTACAGGAGTTGCAGTTGCGAAAATAAGAAAAGTTGGTAGAATTTAGCGGAGTTGCAGCTACTAAATAGGAAAAATTGGTAGAATTTTAGCAAAGTTGTAGCTACGAGATAGGAAAAGTTGGCATAATTTTAGCGGAGTTGTAGCTGCGAAATATGAAAAGTTGGAAGAATTTTATTGGAGTAGCAACTGTGAAATAGGAAAACTTGGCAGAATTTTAGCGTAGTTCTAGCTGCGAAATAGGAAAAGTTGGTAGAATTTTAGCTGACTTGTAGCTGCAAAATAGGAAAAGTTGGCATAATTTTAGCGAAGTTGCAGCTTGGAAATAGGAAAAGTTGGTAGAATTTTAGTGAAGTTGCAGCTGCGAAATAGGAAAAGTTGATAGAATTTTAGCGGAGTTGCAACTGCGAAATAGGAAAATTTGGTAGAATTTTAGTAGAGTTACAGTTACGAAATAGAAAAAGTAGAAAGAAATTTAGTGGAGTTGCAGTTGTAAAATAGGAAAAGTTGGAAGAAATTTAGCAAATTTGCAGCTGCAAAATAGGAAAAGTTGGCAAAATTTTAGCAGAGTTGCAGCTGCGAAATAGGAAAAGTTGGCAGAATTTTAGCGAAGTTACAACTACTAAATAGGAAAAGTTGGAAGAGTTTAGGGGAGTTTCTAGTATCGTCAAATTTTTGACTTCTATGAAGTGAAATTTATGGTTGAATTTACATTAAATCTGACAACGTGGAAGGTAAAAAATCCAACGAAGATGTCCTATGAAATCTTAGATTAAATCCTACAAAAAATTGTAATTTGAAAGTTAAATCCGACAAAACATTAGATTTCGTCAAATGTCGTCATATTTTGGGTTCAAATCTTGTTTTGTATGAGCTAGATATCAAACCAGACTTTTAATAATTCTAAACATTCTTGATGTTTCTGAGCTCACCAGATCAACACCATATCAACATGGTAATTCAATAATCTTGATTCTCTAGATATTACCCTCTCAATACCAAGGCATGATTATCTAAGTCTTCCCCAAGAATTAAGTAACAACATTACACATCCAACATGTTTAAACAAGACATTATCACTTTATGTAACTTGGTACTTATAGTATTTACGCATGTACAAACAATTCAAAATTTATATGAAACAATTACCTTATCAGAGATATGCCATATACGCAACTAATCATTCTTAAAATGCTATGGTTACCAAACTCAAGTATTTTAGTATAAATTTTTAAAACCTCTAACAAAATATATTCTCGGCATGTCAAGTTATCTAAACTATGTTTTTTTCGATAATGCATTTGTTTAATAAAATGGTGGCATATTTCTAACCTTTCATAATAATAAAAGAATCATATTGATTCTATATGTTACCTTTTTCCATTGAGAAATTTATCTTTTGCTTTCCACTAAATTACTGATTCCCATTCAACTATTGTTATTGCAGCCATATGTACCTGCATTCCTTATTCACAAGTTTTGGCCAAAAAATATTTGTTTCATAATCTCATAAGGAAATTATAAAATATAATAGCAAGTCCCTATTTGAACGGCCATAAACTCTTGACACAATAAAATATTCTTTTGCATATTCTCAATACTTGCATGTACCTTTCAGTGACATGCATCTTATAAAAAATTCATATTTTACTTTCTATAAACTTGCATTTACATTATCATTTTCCATTATATTTGGCTCGATTTTGCGAAGTTTCTTCTTACCAAGTCACATATGTACATTACACTAGCAACTTGTTGCAAAGGTTATTTACATCATATTCTCTTTTGTCAACATAATTATAAGCAATACATAAAATTACATATAAACAAGTTTTTTCCCTACTGTGCTTAAACATCGATATTTTATAGAATGCACAATTAATATGCAACAATATCTATATTTATGCACAATCCTTGTGCATTTAACACATAATATTGCATGAAATCAAAGTCATGTCTTTATAGTCTAACTTATCATGTCTACAATTTTTCATAAGTTACTTCTACTTGCATATATTACTCATTAACATACTCTTTAAACATAATAATCATAAATTTTACCTTACATGTCGTAATCTTGAATACCTATGAAACTGTTTAAGCAATTATGAGCCTAATTGCATTATGTATCCGTTATTCATTTATTATAGATAAACTCACTATGCGATGAACTCTTCAAGCATAAGACTGTCATTTGAGTCAACATGATGCAATGAATAAACACAAGCATATCTTTGCGTAAGTATGTAAATTTCAAGTTAATGTATACATTTTTTAATTCACAAATCTTTATAATTTAATGAAATCAACATTTTCTTTGATCATAAGATTGGAATTTGAGTCAACATGATGCAATGAATAAACAAAAGCATATATTTGAGTAAGTATGTCAATTTCAAGTTAATGCATACATTTTATAATTAACAAATCTTTACAATCTAATGAAATCAACATCGCCTTGCGATCTTCAAACAGCACTTAACTCTTCATGCATATATTTTTGCATTTCAAATTATGCAACTAGCTTCATGTGTTGAATCACATGTTATGAAGCGAGCTAATTCATGTACTTTGACTATCATAACATTAGGGCAATATTCTTTCCCTGGAATGCACGCCAAACAAGTAATACAAAATATTGTATCTAAATAATCAATTCTTCACAAAGTTAAGATCATACTTGTATGTAGGCAAGTCCATTATGTCTGAGTATTGTAAACCTGCTTTGATACTATTTCTTAAAAACCCAAACTCCTCTTTACTACTCCAAGAGATGGAGTAAATTGGTTTTGTCTTTAAATCTAATTAAAAAAATTTTAAATGTTAGTCCTTCTAATCACATGACAAGATGGAATACCGATAAGGCACCTTTCCCCAATTTTATGCATAAAAGTTGATGAATATGGTTGTCATTGATGACAACACATTAATGAAAAAGCTTGGTTAACAAGGACAAGGACCTAGATTGATGATGACATGGAGAACATGACAGGCATGGGGCACGGACAAATGATGCATTATGTGGTAATTTGTGACTTGTTGGGGTCATGAACTCTTGAAGATGGCCCTAGGGCTTGGTAAATATGTGGTACCCACATACATTGTGTATGAGGACTTGGAGAAGGAAAGAACAAATGATAAGTTCAAAGATCAAGAAAGACATAGCAAGCAAAGACAAATCAACAAATCTACATTTAGTGAAGTCGGCCCCAATATGAATTGAAACTATTTCTAAGTATGTTGGCTCCATAATATTTATGGAGAATGAGTATAAATACCCAATGAATCTCTAAAAAAAACTCATGGATAAAAAAAATAGAAATAAGCTCGCAATTGGGATTTTAACTAAGGAATTTCGACACCTTACTAAGGAAATTCATTGGTGTAACAAAGATAACATAAAATTGACAGTTAAGTTTTTATTTTTATTTTCTCTTCATGAATTCAGGTTGTTGAGTAAGCTTTGATTTTGAGGGTTCAGTTAGTATGAGGACATTTCGGTACCCAACAACAGGAGAAACAAAAAAACTCTATGTTTATATTTTATTTTTTGTTTGGATGATTGATGAAGACTCGATGCTTGATTGATGATACAGAATCAACATGATGAATACTTTTTATCTCTGATTTCTGAGCAACAATATGAGTAATTTGACGGAAATAATGAGAAAATGTTGGGCATGATGATCCTTGGACAGACTGGCTGATTTTATGTGCATGTGGACAGTGTAAAGTGTATGGACAAAATGGAGATAAGGTAGTGGAAATGGCATGTTGTGTTGTGGACATAATTAATATGAACCTACAGGAATAATGATGACAAGAGGATGATGCAATTGTGTACATAAGAATACTTTGATAATGAGCTGAGGTAATGTGATATTTGTATGGGCATACATTGATGTCATGAATGCGAAAAGGTTAGTGACTTGTACGGACCTCTAAAGACAAGTTGTGACATAATGACATAAATACAAGTGACATGTGTCAACACTAATAGTTGACTAAGATGACATGTGGCAGCAATAATAGTTGATTGATGAAAAATGGGAAAAGCAATAGTCTATTGATGATATTATATTGATATGTGAGTTGACAAGTAATTATATGTAATACAAGACGGGACTTGTACTATTTTTCTTAGTTGTATATGAGAAAAAGATGAAGCCGAGTCTTGTAATAGAAGTTGGTGCTTCTCAGTCAGTTGAAGCTGATATCGACCCCAAGGTGGTGGCCTTTAATGTAACCAATATCAAATTTGATATAATAAATTTTATAAGTTTATTTTTTGAAGTGTCGTTTGTGATCTATATGATTGATGAATTTTGATGAACTCCATTGTATGCATATGATGATATTTTTTTAATTATTTAAAGAAGTGTAATTGCTAAAAAGTGTTTCCTCGCTGATTCACCCCCCACCCCCCCCCACCTCCCAGTGTGTCATTTTGTCTAACAATTGGTATTAGATCAGGCCTTCAAGAAAAGTATAACCAACTTGAAGGAGATCAGTTGACACACAATGGATGCAAATTCAAATTCCCCCAACAATGATGAAGTTCCAGTACCCAATGTGGCCAATTACTTTGGATGGAGAAGTAAGATGAAAGATTACTTAAATAAATTTGGTGTATGGGAGACTGTGTAAAATCCACCTGCTCAGTCCAAAAAGAAGACAAAGTCAGTTACATAGAAGGATGCCAAGAAGGACAACACCATTGCATTGAAGTTTCTTATGGATGGACTCTCAAGCTCTGTCAGAGAGAGTGTAGGAGAACACACTTCAGCCAAATACCTTTGGTTCAATATATAAAGTGAGTATCTAGGAAGAAACCAAGACAGAAAGATTAAAGTAGAAGTCAAATTTACTGAATATGAAAAACAAGAGAAAGATTCAAATACCAGTGAATCTAATAATATTTCTTATTGTAGTAGCAATGATTGTGATAATATTGAAATTGATCTTGAAGATGCTAAGAAATATGTACTAGCATATATTCTAGCAAACATTGATCTCAGATACAGTTTGACACTTAAAATAAAGATTTCAGGGTCCTTCAAAAAGTACCATGCATTAGAGGAAATTTCAACTCAAAATGGGCCTTTTAACTTTTATTCAAATTCCATGTCATTGTGTGTTAGCCAATGAAATTTCTTTAAATTTGAAATACCGTATAGGTCTTAGACACTTTTTTAATATAAATTTGGGGATAGGTATCATAAAAAAAAAACTACTTTTTTTGTTTGTATTTTTGATATATCTCCTCGTTTTTTTACTCAAATTTTGATCGGGAGAGCTCGTTGGATGCGGAATTAAATTCCCCATCCAGCGAGCACCCACTCGGCATACTTTTGACGGACCCCGCTACCCCAAAAACAAGAAATACCTGAAAAAATGGAATGATGATGTCATCATTCCATTTTTTCAG
>LPNX010498619.1:0-20584 GCA_001517045.1 Pseudotsuga menziesii
ATATTTTGTTTGGATAGTTTTATTTATTTTGAAGTTTTGATTGTAAGGACTCATTTCCCATGGGGGGGATTGTTTCGTTATCTATTGGACTCAACTGGATGCATACCATAATGCTGTAATGACCTATTTAGTTATTGGTCTCTTATCATTGAACAAAAATAGAAATACCTTTAAGGTTCGTCAATGTATATTTTGATTTCCACTTGAAAAATCAAATATATTTTTTTGTCGTGTAAAAAAAGAATAAATTTGTCCACAAAATGAAACTTGTCTAAATCAATCTTTGATTTATTGCAATTCACTACCATCATTTTATAATAATGATATTAATCTAATGTTAAGGCCACAACCAATCCCACAAATATGAACATGCCATACACCCCTCCACGTTTAAACCTATAATCTTTTAAAAGGAAACATGGAGAGGAAAACCGTCGCTTAAGCGACACTTAGGAGGCAAAACCGTCGCTTAAGCGACACTTGGAGGAAAACCGTCACTTAAGCGACACTTAGGAGGATAGCAATTTTAGCGCCGTCACTTAAGCGACGCTTATGCCCATTATTTCAAAAAAAAAATTAATCTTTCTGATTTTTGGCACGGTTAAAATAAAAAATCCACGTGCCGTCGGAAAAAAACGTCGGATTTTGGATCAAAATCTAGTAGTGATATTTCAAGTTTTGGGAAGTGGAATTTGGGATAGGGTCTTCAGGAATGAAATATGCATAATGGAATTGCAGAGGTTTCAATGAATTTTTAGGGAAAACAGAGTTGAAACCAAGGAGATATGGCCGAAAAACAGAATTTTATACTTACAAATCCTTGTGAGTCCAAGCACTGACAAATCCTTTACTTCAAGCAGATCCAAAATACATGAGCCATGTGAAAATTATCCAAAATTATTCACAGCTGCATTCATTCACTCATCTGCACATTCAAGCTGGTGAAGGTGTAAGAGATGACGCTCAAAAGGGAAATCTTTGTGCATTAGTAAACTAGTATTCAAAGGAAAACTGATAAATGCCATTAACACGGTCAGATCTAATGTAATGCAGACACCATAGGATTGTGAAGACTTGATGCTCTACAAACTAGTTGAGTAGTCTATAAGTGGTTATGGACATCTAGGATCAAGGAACCTGTGTGCCAGAGACAAACAAAAATGTGTTTAAGTTAAGAAATGAGAAGATGCAGCTGGTGGTAGGAGAGGACACAGTTATAAGTTAGATCATTCGAATACAAGATAAATCTCTAGTAAGGAGGTCATGGGGAAGAAAAAAATGCATATGCCTGATGGAAAAGAGGATAAAGGGAACATGTAAGTCACCAGAATGTAATGTATGAGGAAATCTAGTGCCCAAAGTCATTGTTGGGATTGGAAGCAAAAGAGGAAAAAATTTTGGTCATAAGAGCACTTGATGGATAATATTTGTAATTTTAAATATTTTCTTTAAATTATATGCTCACAAACCAACTTTAGGGTGAGGAAGGAGGGCTCACTTGACTATAGGGAAGGTGAGGAAGGGTGAGGAAAAAATTGTTAAAGTGGGATAGTGAGGCCAAGATTCAATTAGTTAGAATGCCAAGAGTCATTGGTTAAACTTGTAAAGGGTGAATCTTTGCATTATTTAAATAGGTTATCTTTTTGACATTGTATGTTATCTTCAAATGTTAAATAGATAAACTATTTGCTTATGTTCTTATATTATTACAAGTTGTGGATGGTTGTGGACTATTCTCTCCATTCATGATTTTATTCATGAATCTTGTAGGGAAGGATGTCACAATATACAGATGATATTCTCATGCTTGTAATACCTTTTGTTTTTAATATTATGCATTTCTAATAGTAACAACTTGATGTTAATCAAGTATCCCTAAGTTACTTGTAGGATATCCTTTATTTCTCATAAATACCTTGGGGTTTGTGAAGATGGTAGTCATTGGACTATTCTCTGTTATCTTTTTAATTCTCTTTTTTTATGTCAATTAGTTCTTCAAATTCCTGTAGCTATGATAGATTAGAATATATTAATGTTAGACTAATTTCTAGAATAGTTTCATAATGCATTCTATTCTTAGATACATTTCAATTAAAACGATAAACCCATATTAGGGTTCTTTATTTTCTATAAAGGAATTTATAATTGGTCCCTTTGACAGGGTGAACTTGTGAAGTTGACGAGGGAAACTTTACCACATAAACATTTTGGTGCTATAAGTCAAGTCATTGTCCTTGTATGGTTTATGGTTTAATTAATTTGTGTCGATTGTTAGTTAATGGGAATAATCACAATTTATACCCTAGCCAAACAGTAATGAAGAGAACTTGCAAGCAGTATTGCATACATCATGTATCAAATTCAATTTTCAAGATACATATGTACAGTTTAATAAAAAATACATTATCCACCTGATGTTTAGTTGCAATCTAATTTTTTTTCCACATGTAGAGACCAAATATCTATTTTCTATCCCAACCCAAGAGTAGTAAGCTTTTCCATTGTCTTACCCATAGTTACATTCATCGGATCAATAACTTATTGGTTCTCTAGCAACATATCAAACAACATGTCTTGCATATATTCTATTAGTCACAATAATTGATACTTATATTAATGATAAGTGCATATGCATAAACTTCTATTGTATCTTAGGTTGGTTAGCTTTCTCTTGCAGCTGCAACTTTTTTCCCAAACTTTTGAAAAATTTTGGACCCTCCTTTTGATTTGATCTTCCCTGGATTTATTTGGTTTCCTAAACTCTGGTTTTTTTTTTCCTCTGCTACAAATTTGGATTGTTTGAAGTTGAATTGAGGTCAACTATTTTCATGCTTTTGGGAAAACTGCTTTTTGTCTGCCAATGCTTTTGACTGTAGAGTTTAAAGTTTGATTTGAAAATTATGCCCTTTTGATATGAATGATTTCCTTCATTGCTATCGGAAGTCTATTTATGTTGAGTCGAAGCTTTAGTTCTATTTCCTGCCACTGTTTTAGAGGTGAATTGAACTAATATTTCCATCGCCCAGCTGAAAAGCATTTTGGTTTATTTGAGTAATTAACATTTGTTTTGATTTTGCTGATGATCGCTGTCAGAAGTCAATTGAACAAATCATCGGGGCATTAGTTCTCTATGCCGCTGATGGATAGTTTTACTTTTGCAGATTCATTAAAACCTTTTGCTTTGAAATGATATTTTTTTTTTCACTGTCGAAAGTCTTTTGAATTGTGAATTGGGGTCATAGTTATCTACGCAATTGTCGTTGCGGAAGCCAGGGCATGAATGTCCTGATGGAAAGTCATGTTTTTCACCGATTGGTTTTTATCTCCTTTGTTTATTTTTCAAAAAACTTTTACTTTTGACTTTTGGCATTTTTGTTTTATCATAGTTGGAATTCTAGTCTTGAGCGACATTGTTGTTTCATAGGCCTTGTTGTTTGTCTCGCTGACACTATGGAGATGCTTAGTTCTAAACTCGTCGATATGTAGTCCTTAGTTCTTCCAATTGCTGATGTTTTCTATTGTTGCAAAATCCTTAGTCTATCATTACTACCATCATTGTGGCTTTTTAGTGAACTATCTCATCGATGATTAGTTGTTCTGAGCTCCAACCTTTAGCTTTAGTTCTTTCGATCATCAATGTTTTCAGTTGGTTGCAGAAGCCGTAGCCTGTTTGTTTCTCACCGTTGTGGCTTCGTAGTGAACTAACCTAGCGATACTATGGAGATGTTAAAGATGGTATCCTTGATACTTAGCGTTAAAGGTATTTGATGCCGATTGACTTAATAGTTTCGCGAGACCCGTATTCTGTTCGTTGTCTGCCATTGCGGCTATGAATAGGACTATTCTTCCATAGTATTTAGTTCTTTCGATCACCGATGGTTTTCATTTGATCGTGGAAGATGTAGTTTGTATGTCTTCTGCCATTGCGGCTCCTTACCGAACTAATTGTCCAATGCTATAGTAGTTTCGACTGCCAATAGGGTTTTTCCCACTTTTTTTGTGAGCTTTTTACCATATTTCATGTGCGACAGAGGTTTTTTGTTTTTGGTCAAGTTAGGGATTTTGCGATGAGAACACAGTACATGGCCTCACATTCGATGATTAGTTTTATTGATAGTGTGTTAATGTTTTAATGAAAAATCTAGATGATCCTGAATGTAGTCCGGGTTAATGATGAGTTTTTTGTTTTAACTGTAGATGGATTTAGAATATTTTTCAAACCCACCTTGGGGATTGCTATTGCAAATAAGATATGTCTAGAATACAAAGAGGAAGAAAGTGAGGGTTGGAGATCTCAACATATCAATAGGAGAAGAGGCCCAAGCTGGTCCCTTTTTATAAAGTGCTATTAAATCTTAATATGAAATGTAACGTATTTTATAAATCATGAGCACTCACTAGAGGACAAAATTGTGGGATTAAACGATTGGGGGAGCCCAAAGGTCACCAGGGGGGCAGCCCAAGAGTTTTGTTGTTTTGCATAAATATAGGAGAGTTAGATGTAAGAAGGGACTTTTTCCCAGATATATTTGTGAGAGTATGTTGTAAGAAGAACTATTTCCATTTGCAATAAAGAATTACAAGTTTCCCGTTGGAGAAATATTGGTGGAATTTTTCAAATGTTGTGCTATAGATCTGTTGAATGTGAACTATTTCATTTTTAGCTTGTATCCATTAACTATGAGATCATTCTAGCTCTTTGAACCTATGTTCTTGTTATGAATGCACTCTAGTTTATTCTATGAAATTTCCACTATGAGTAATGAAGGATTTTCATAAACAATGAGCTGTCTTGTTGTTCATATATCTATTAATGTTCATGTGTTTTGAAATAAGTAACATCTATCTGTTATTTTTCTTAATGCATGTGCAGAAACGCATTACTCATTGATAAATGATAATCTTGCTCCCTAGGGATAGGTTAGATAGTTAGTTTTATTTTTTTGTTGTGTGTGATTTAGATGCGAGAGAGTTAAGACAAGAGGTAAGAACCTGCGCATCACATTGTGACCGCTCCTCGTATTCTCTATCAATCTGCATTCTTAGATAAGCACTTGCATATCATACTTAAATTCAAAAAACTAAAAATATACACAATGGACTGGTTCGTAACCGGTAAAACCTTGTATTTTGTTACTTGACCTACGATAGTCGAACCGTAAACTAGATGGATTCCCCATACCAAATAGTAATGGGCTAGTTGGGAACGTTTACTGGGGAGAATCCCTAGGTTTTGTTACCTACGATTTTCCAGGCCTCAACAGTTTTTGGCTCTAGAAAGAGGGCAGCTAGTGTATGGTTAGCCGAGGAAACCCATTTCCTTGAAATTATTCCATCGGTAATAGTTCTGAAAGCATTTTGTTTTCCAATCCAACTTCAGAAGAAAAGGGTAAAGAGCATTGATATTTTGTCGATAATGAAGTACTCAATGATCTAAGAAGACTTACCTGGGCATATGCGAAGAATATTGGAGGATTACCAACTATTCCCATCTTACCTAGAAGAGAATATCGAAAGAAAGAACACCCTATATTGGTAGACGTAGTGTTGGTTGAATATTTTGAAGAACTGGTAGAAACAGCCTTACAGGAATTTGTTCAACCTCTGAATCAATTGGACCCAGATACACCTTACTGTTCTCCTGTTCATACCCCTGTTCATTCACCACCTCACTCTCCACTTGAAATCATGGAAAATGTGAACACAAATCAGCCACCCAACCCACCAAATCCACCACTTGCTTGGAGGGCTAGATCACCATTAAACCTAACACCTCCTTTGCATGACTTACCTCAAGCTTTTAAAAAAATGTTTCCTAAGTTTGACCCAAGTGAAAATATTTTAGTAGATGATCATTTGCAAATCATTTACTTGGCTATAGAAGGACTATGGGCTGGAGAACATCAATATGTAGACTGTAGATTGTTTCCTCATACCCTGAAAGGAGCAGAAACCTCATGGTATTTTGCTCTGCCTGCAAACTCAATCACAGAATGGCACACATTTGAAAGAATATTCAGAAGTAAATATGCAGTCCAAAAAACTCATGCAGCTCTAATGAAAGGGTTATGTGCTTTAAATAAATAAAGAAAAGAAAAAGTGCATAGTTTCACTCAAAGGTTTGATACTTATATAAATAATTTTTCTGCAACTGATAGGCCCTCTAATAAAGTTCTGATTGAATACTGTACTTTATCCTGAGGACCTGAATTGGCCATGTTTTCCAAGATGTCAGCCAAGCCTACATTTTCAAAAACTTATAAAGAAGCTGAGAGAGTAGAAGCTGAAAAAGAGAGCATAGAAGATTATCTTGAGCAGTTGGGAGAAAAAAATTTTGGTAAAAGAGATTTATTACTGAATAAGGATGAGCAATCATGTCACTTTGGAGGAATGTTGAAAATGATGTAGAAGCTATCTAACGGAGTGATAGATTTGCAAAAAAAAGGAGGCTCATAAAGCATATGAGCCTTAATATAAAAAGAGAGAAGACCACAATCAATCTAAACCTCCTCCACACAGTCCTGCATCAATGAATTTAACTAAGGTAGGTATGGATAATTTTTTCACCTTTCATCAACAGCCTCATTCTAAAAAAAAATTCCCTCAATGGATCAATTCAATGGCAATAGTAATGAATCAGCTATTGGACTCCAAACTAACAGAAGTTGATAATCAACCCATTGAAAAGCAAGAAGACGATGCTTTAGTTTTATGGGACTGTGTCTCACTTTTTGATACAGAAGAGGAAGGTTCACTCAAACAGGAAGAAACATCAGAAGCAAATGTGACAACAAGAATTCAAGGTTTGTTAAATAAAGACAATTCATTACTCCCAAAAATTAAGAGACTTCAAGAGAATGTAAAGAAAATTCATAAGAACAACACAAATGATTAAATACTTGAATTTACCATTACCATTCAAGATCCAAAATAAATTTGTATTACTTAAAAATAATTTAATTCATATTCCGTTTTAAGTGGATTGTTCAATATCTTTAGAGGAAATACATAGATGGGTTAAATTTTTGAATTTTTCGAACTATAAAGGCATTTCAATTCATTGTCCAATGAGAAATTTTTACAAATTCGTATTTTTAAAATAAATTGAAATCATACCATATTTGTCAACAAGCCACAAAGTTATTTAATTGTATTTTAGTTAATTATATGCATGAATATTAGTGCATAAATGTGATAAATACATTTTGAAATAAAACTACATATAAACTACTATGATGCATTTTGTTTTTTAAATTTTTAGAATTTCGTGATAATCCGTGTTAAGTAGAATATTCATGTTAAATTTGGGAGAATATGGGTCATACATGAATGACTTCATTTTTTTTGGTTTCCTCGAATATATTAGATAGAAAACCTCTTGCAACATAGCATGTCAAAATTAAGTTTTTTGCAATTTTTTTGGATTATTTCTTTTCAATATATCTCAATGTCTCACTGTTCTTAACATTTAATAAATTATGGATATTCATACATACATCATTATTTATGGCCAGTACCCATGTTCTACTTCTAATTGAGACAATGTTTTCTTTTGAATGTTTGACTACTAAAGTTTTATAATAAGTAATGATAAAATTATAATTGGAGAAATATTTTCCTTGATTAATCATGGTAAATGGGAGAATCATTTGTCATAGATGAGTGACTTTGGATACACACTTAATCTTGAAAATCAATATCTTAAATAACTTATTTGTAGTTACTTTGAATCATTAGTAATCAAAGAACACGAGGACATACAAAGTTTGACTAAAATTCATTAAAAATGTGTTTCAACATCTATCTCTAATTCAATATATTCAAAATTCTTGTCATTTTCTCCTCTTCATTAAAGCAATGATCAAACATGGTGTTTTATAATATAAATCTTTTTAGTACTTCAGTCACCTCAAATATAGTATAGAGCATGTCTTAGAGTATTATAGTATAAAATTATGTGTGCAATTTCATTCAATTTGGATTATTCCCACATAATATATCTCATTGTCTCAAAGATTTTAACATCTACAAAATTATAAATATTCATAGACTCATCAGGATTTATGTCCAACCCATCTAGTTCTAATTGAGATGTAATATTTCCTATACTAGTTCTATTTGAGATGTAATATTTCCTTTTGAATGGTTGAATACTAAAGTTTTACTTGAAATAAATAAAAAATATTAATTGAGAAAATACTTCATTGGATTAATTATTCCAAATTTAATGGAATAGTTCTTTGAGTTGATTTTTCTAGATTTAATAGAATATGTATTTAGAGATTTACAAAAAACTCAATGTGGATGAAGTCCTTGTAATATAATATTTCTAAATTTAATAGAATATGTGTTCCAAGCATTATTGCACTCAAAGAAAGCAAAACAAGAAAATTCAGGATAAATGGGGTAATCTTTTTCCTGTTAAAGGTGAATGCAAATACAGCATTAAAGGCTAATTGACCTGAACAAAGAAGAGAATAGGTTGAAAGAGGCATATAAGAGATACCCTGAGAGTAAAGCAGATTGTCTCCAACTACGATCAATCGCAGGGCAACATAAATAAGCACCAATCTGGGTGTTAGGCATGTAATCTTAGAAGGACATCTTGCTGATTGCACATGGGTTGAAATAGCAGCTGACTGTGTTTCACTGTTGGGCATGACTATGTCTGTGCTGCGCATAACTGAGTGCCTCTGCTAGTGTGACTGTGTGTCACTGCTGGGCATAATTTAGTGTGCTTAATAGTATGATTGTATGTCACTACTAGTGTGACTGTGTGTCACTGCTCGCTATGACCTTATGAACTGAGTGCAATCTACAATTTTAACTTCTATGCTAGTATTCATCAACATGATATAAGAAACTGACATTGTGTAACCATTTTGCAAAGGCTATTGATAAAAGTTTTGAAATTAATCCCGATGTTTGTGTATAAGCCATATTCAAAATTTTATCTAAAGTTGATTGCTTGTTCCTATTAAATTCTTTCCCTAACTGGTCTCATGTGATAAAGCTCTTGCAATCTTTTCCTCCTAGATCAGTTGTAGGTTGGAATAAAGATATGATGAGAAGATTCTGAGTTATATTATTAGCACCTTTGTTAAATAGATTCCTTCTGTGTTGAATCCTCTTTCAAATGAAGAGACCTACATATCTTTGCTCTTGATGATGTATTAAAACTTAAACACATCCACCAAAATATATCAAAAGACAATGATATCTATAGCATATCTCAAAGTAAACTTAACACTAAATACAATTTTTTATATATTAATATACAGTATCTCGTCGGTTATCCGACATTAAATTTCTAATAGCTGTTGTCAAATTTCATGTCAATCCGCTGAAATTGCTGTGGCTTCGATGGTAGATTATTGTAGGAAATCCGACGGCCTTTCCATAGGAAATCCAATAGCCTTGCCATAGGAAATCCAACGGCCTAGCTGTAGCAAATCCAACAGTCGCGTCTTAGGAAATTCGATAGTTGTGCCGTAGGAAATCCGATGGCCTCAGCTTGGCTGTCGACTATCTGACGTTACGCCAACAATGACAAAAACAATTGAGGGTTTCGAATACCCGATAGGTTAGTTTCAATTTTCATACATGGTAGTCGTCGGATTCAGCCTCAAATTATCTGGTGCCACTACCCAAAAATGTGTAAGAAAAATTTAAACTTTAAAATATGTATAAACATTGCAGTTTTTTTTTTTGAACAAAGAGGCTTATGGAAACCTCATGAAAATAAAAAAAACACCTCAAAACTTTGGTTTTTTAAGAAAACTCCGATGGCACCTTGCAAAGTTACTAGTAAACCCCTACCCCAAAATAACTAAAAAATACATGACTATAAACACTGTAGAATTTTTGTTTTTTCCATGAGTAAAAACTATAGAATTTTTGTTTTTAAGAGAACTGAAAAGTTGAGGGTGCCTTGTAAAGTTGTTGGTATCCAACTATCTAAAAGTACATGCAAAGTAGGCCCATGTATAGAAACTGCATAACTCTTGTTTTTAAAGGAAAAAAGTCGATGAATGGCAGTAAAGCTAGTGGTATGCATGTAAAGTTATTGTAAGATATTTTTACAGTACTTCATCATTGTGATATTTCATGTCATGTGTTCATTCCAACCTAAGGAAACCATGGCCCATATTGAAAATAGACACAAAGGAGCACCACATAGCACGTAGAGCGAACTGTTGGAAAAATGTAATTACTTGCAAATCCATACCTGACTCTCAGCCGACTCTGTCATAGTCTGTACCAGTCAAGATCTTGTTGGTCAGTCTAACAAGAGCGTAGAGTCCATGATTCAACAATGTAAACCAGTTGAATTTATTTATGAAGCTAAAATGTTAGGTAGATAGTTATTATAGTCTTTAATGGTGAGTCATTCAATCCATGTAGAAGCAATTTTCAGGTTGCCTATAAATAGAATAAGCAAATTGTAAATTAGGTTAGAGTTAAGAGACACAATAGACACAATAGAGAGATAGAGGAACTCAGGGTGAGAAAGAGAAGTTGAAGCTCAAGCTTCTGTGTAAGTGATTCAGTCGAAGAGCTGAAGCTCTGTAAAAGGATCAGTCACTGAGCCGACATGTCCGGACCGACAAGTTTGTAATACTTTGTTATTTTCGCATAAGTTATATATATGAAATAGTTTATGGTTGAATTTGTTTATTTGGACACACAATATTTCCAGATTTACTTGTGTAAATGTTTTTTACCATTACAGTTGAGTGAAAGAACAAGAACCCATAAATTTCTCACCGCGTGAAAGTTCCATGGTTTTACGGCACATTGGTCAACTCAAGTCTTCCTACATATTTGGGAATATGTTTTATAAGTTATTTGGATTTGTTAATGTGACCATTTTTACTTCATCTTACGCATAGGTGAAAAGAAACATGTTTCTCTTAGACTAAGAAACATACTCTGTAGATTTCGACCAAAGTGAACCGACAAGGTCGGTTGAGTCATCCGACTGAGGTCGTAGGGTTGAGAGGTCAAAGAGGTCATCCAACTTGAAAATTCGAAGAGGTCATACGACTTGAGTGGTCAAAGAGGTGAGCCGACTTATAGGTCGAAGTCAGCCGACTTCAAAGTCACTAGTGGTCGAGGTAAAATCTGTCAGTAGAACCGATAAGTAAGTCAAATTAAATTAGTTGAGTCTAAAGGTTGACCAAAGTTGATATACTTGTCTAGTCTGGAGATAGACAAGTTTCACGCAACAAGTGAAAAAGAAAAAGAGGTCAGCGTGAAAAAGTGAAAATTAATTTTAATATTAAATGAGAAGTAAACTCAAGTTTAGTCGGCTTGGTTTTGGCTAACTAATATCAAAGCAAGGTTTATATCAGCCCAAGATTTAGGAAATAAATCTTGTCTTAAAAGGTGGAAATTAATTTTCTAAGCAAAGTTAATTAAAAAAATTAAAAGTGGCTTCCACTTTTGGTTCATTGCAAACTCCAATTTTTATAGGAAAGAATTATGAATATTGGTCTTTAATAGTGAAGGCTTTATTCAAAGGTCAAGATGTCTGGGAGATAGTCCAACATGGTTATGTAGAACCTGCAGACATGACAGCATATAACAATCTCACACAGGCTGAGAAAGATGTCTTGAGGGAACAGAGGAAGAAATATGGAAAAGCTCTATTTTACATACATCAAGCTATGCGTGAGAGCATACTCCCAAGAATTGCAGAAAAAACTAATGCTAAGCAAGCATGGGATACATTGGAGACTTCCTATCAAGGTTTGGATAAGGTAAAGACATCCAAGCTGCAGATTCTGAGAAGAGATTTTGAATCTCTATCCATGAAAGATTCAGAGAATGTAGACACATTCTACACCAGAGTTGTTGCGTTGATAAACACAGAATCAGCAGAACACAAACATCATTGGAAGGTGCATTTGTAGCACAGTCATCCATAAGCCATGGTAGAGGCAGGGGGAGAAACAACTTTAGAGGCAGAGGAAGAAGTTCTTAAAGAGGAGGACGAGGCAGAGGTCTTGCAAATGTCGGTGGAAGAGGAGATAATTAGAACCCAAGTCATCCAAGTGGCCAGAGGTTTGATAAATAAAAAATTCAATGTCATTACTGTAAGAAATTTGGCAATTATGCATATGAATGTAGGAAGAAACAATATGACCAAGGAAGGCAAAGCTCAAGTCAGTCGACCAGCACCAGCACTTTGAAAAGTGCAATGTTAATGGCATCGACATATCCACTTGAATGCAATGTTGTTAAAAAAATTTCACATGACATATGGTACTTAGATTCAGGATGCAACAATCACATGACTGGTAATTTAAACTTTTTTTCTAGTCTAGACAATTCAGTTAAAACTGATGTTACACTTGGAAACAATGTCCAAGTTACTATCTTAAGAAAAGGCATTGTTGATTTTCTAACCAAACAGGGGGAGAGTAAGTATATCCTTGATGTCTATCATGTGAAATGTTTGAAACATAATTTGTTAAGCATTGGACAGTTGATACAAAAAGGATACAAATTCTACATGGAAAATGATCACTGTGTGATCAAAGACAAGCATCCAAGCGACCAGTTGATAGCAAACGTGCCAATGACAAGAAACCACTTGTTTCCATTGAGGATAGTTCCTGACATAAAAGGGAAGGCTAACATAGGAGATGCATTCAAGGTAGAAAGTGAAGAAATAGTCGAGCTCCTCGACAAGAGAGAAAATTGCAGCCGTAATTTGTAAGCTGCATTTCAGACAGAAGTTCAGGATGAATCCTGGTTGTGGCATTTCAGATTTGGACATTTGAATTTTTTTGGGCTGAAGCTAATACACTGCAAAGAATATGGTGAAGGGATTACCATTGATCAACAGACCAGAGAGGGTTTGTGAAGGATGCATTTTTGGCAAGCAACGCAGAGAGACTTTTCCAGTTAGAAAGTCATATAGAGCATGCACACCACTTGAAATTGTGCACTTTGATATTTGTGGTCCAATGCAAACATTATCCATTGGTGGTTGTAAGTATTTTCTAACTTTTATTGATGACTACTCAAGAAAAACATGGGTGTATTTTTTGAAACATAAATATGATGCATTTAGTTATTTTCAACACTTCAAGGCACTCGTGGAGAAACAGAGTGGACATCGCATCAATCTCTTAAGGACCGATAGAGGAGGTGAATATGTTTCAAATTAATTTCTAAATTTTTGCAAGAACGATGGCATACAGAAAAAATTCACTCCACGATATCCACCTAAGCAAAACGATCTTGCTGAAAGAAAGAACAGAACCATCATGGAGATGGCACGTAGCATGTTAGCAGCCAAGCATTTTCCAAATGCGTATTGGGGTGAAGCAGTTGCAACTGCCATATACATTATGAACTGGTGTCCGACAAAGAGTGTGAAGAACAAAGTTCCCCAAGAAGCATGGACAGGTATGAATCATAGTGTTTCTCATTTAAAAGTTTTTGGTTGTGTTGCTTATGCTCATATTCCATATGAGTTGAGAAAGAAGCTAGATAAGAAGGGACAAAAATGTATTTTTGTCATCTATTCAGAAGACACAAAAGCATACAAGCTATATGATCTTTTCACAAGGAAAGTGATAATTAGTCGATATGTTCAATTTGTCAAGCACGAATGATGGGATAGAACTATCGACATAAATGTAAACATTGTGTCGAATGTCGACAATGATGATATGGAAGAGGAAGTGGTCCAAACACCACATGTAAGTAAATCGGTCGCAGCACCATCAACCCCCATGACACCAAGAAATGGTTCAGCACAAGGACCATCGAAACAAGTAGCAGCTCAAGCTACACCGACAAGTACACCAAGAGGACAGTAGACTCCATCAAGCATTTTGTCAAGGTCGACATCGACAAAACCAGTGAAGAAAAGAAGTCTGGGAGAAATATATGAAGCCGGTACACCTATGGCCCCATTAAACAATCAATAGAAAACTAAAAACAACTAACTATTTCGATGCTTAACCCTGTCAATGAAAACAACCTACAGAAAAATTTTCCCACCCTTGGTCTTCTCTGCATTCATTTTTATTATTCATTCTCTCTCTTTGTATTTTTTCCCCTATATATGATCCACTAACATTTGAAGAAGTTTTTGAAGAAGAAGTATGGGCACAAGCCATGGATGAAGAAATAGAATGCATTGAGAACAACTAGACATGGGAACTGGTTGATGTACCAAAAGACAAAGATGTAATCAGTGTCAAATGGATTTACAAGACAAAGCAATATGCTGATGGGAATGTGCAGAAGCAGAAAGCAAGAATGGTAGCAAGAGGATTCACACAGCAGCTCGGCATAGAATTCAATGAAACATTTACACCTGTTGCACGCATGGATACAGTTAGAACAGTTTTGGCCATTGCTGCACAAAACAAATGCCATGTTCATCAAATGGATGTCAAGTCGACATTCTTAAATGGCTATCTAGAAGAGGAAGTATATGTGGAACAACCATAAGGGTATGAAGTTCCAGGTTAAGAGCATAAAGTGTATAGGCTAAAAAAGGCACTCTATGGTTTGAAGCAATCTCCTAGAGCTTGGTATAATCGGATTGATTCCTATCTCACTGAAAATGGATTTCACAGAAGTGAAAGTGAACCGACTTTGTACACCAAAGTCGATGAGCAAGGTAATATGTTAATTGTCTTCCTGTATGTAGATGATTTAATATTTATTGGTGATTTTAGCATACCATATTTTAAATCAGTCATAGAAAGTGAATTTGAAATGACTGATCTGGGGCTTATGAAGTTTTTTCTGGGCATTGAAGTTCAACAGTCTGAAATTGGTATTTTTATATCACAGTCTAAGTATGCAAGTGAATTTTTAAAAAGGTTTAACATGTCTAATTGCAAGACAGCTCCAACACCAGTAATAATAGGTTTAAAATTGAGCAAGGATGATGAAGGATCCACTGTTGATCCTACGATGTTTTAAAGGCTTATTGGCAGCCTTATGTATTTGAAAATGACAAGACCAGACATTATATATGGAGTAAGTCTGATCTCAAGGTTCATGGAGTCACCAACAGACTCACATTGGCAAGCAGGTAAAAGAATTTTAAGGTATGTAAGTGGCACAAAAGACCTTGGTATTATGTATTCAACCTCAGAAAATTTTAAAATCATTCGCTACACTGACAGTGACAATGGAGGAAGCATAGATGACAGAAAGAGCACATCTAGGTACACATTTCATTTTGGTATAGGTGTTGTTTCATGGGCTTCAAAGAAACAACCCATTGTAACTGTCTTCAGCTGAAGCAGAGTATGTTGCAGCGACAAGTGCTGCATGTCAAGCTGTCTAGATGATGAGAGTATTAAAAGACATGTCATAGAACCATCAAGAACCAACAACCATCTTCTGTGACAACAATTCAGCCATAGCATTATCAAAGAATCATCTGTTTCACAAGAGAACCAAACACATTAACCCAAGGTTTCATTTCATAAGAGAGTTGGTGAACAACAAGGATATTTTTTTGGAATTTTGTAGGTTTGAAGATCAATTTCCACACATCTTCACAAAGCCATTGGAAAAGGGCACATTCTAGTATCTGTGTAGTTATCTTGGAATGACAAGTTCTCCATAGTGAACTCTATCATAAACAAAGCATGTCTAAGCTATGAAACATTTAGTAATTTTTGTTTTAAAATCCCCCATCTGCTTATCATTAAGGGGGAGTGTTGGAAAAATGTAATTACACGCAGATCATTATCTGGCTCTCAGACGAATCTGTCAGAGTCTATACCAGTCAAGATCTTGTCGGTCAGTCTAACAAGAGGGTAGAGTCCACGATTTGGAAATGTAAACCGGTCGAATTTATTTCTGAAGCTAAGTTGTTAGGTAGATAGTTATTACAGTCTTTAATGGTGAGTCAGCCAAACCATGTAGAAGCAATTTTCAGGTTGCCTATAAATAGAAGAAGCAAATTGTAAATTAGGTTAGAGTTAAGAGACACAATAGACACAATAGAGAGACAGAGGAACTCAAGGTGAGAAAGAGAATTTGAAGCTCAAGCTTCTGTGTAAGTGATTCAGTCGAAGAGCCGAAGCTCTGTAAAAGGATCAGTCGGTGAGCCGACAAGTCTGGACCGACAAGTTTGTAATACTTTGTTATTTCCACATAAGCTATATATATGAAATAGTTTATGGTTGAATTTGTTTATTTGGCCACACAATATTTACAAATTTACTTGTGTAAATGTCTTTTACCATTACAATTGAGTGAAAGAACAAGAACCCATATATTTCACCCCGCGTGAATGTTCCAGGCTTTTACGGCACATTGGTTGACTCAAGTCTTCCTACGTATTTGGGCATATGTTTTATAAGTTATCTAGATTTGTTAATGTGTCCATTTTTACTTCATCTTACTCACAAGTGTAAAGCATTTGTAATTTCTTAAGTCTCTTAGACTAAGAAACATACTATGTAGATTTCGACCAAAGTGAATTGACAAGGTCGGTTGAGTTAGCCGACTGAGGTCGCCGACTTGAGAAGTTGAAGAGGTCACTCGACTTGAGAAGTTGAAGAGGTCAGAAGACTTGAGTGGTCGAAGAGGCGAGACAATTTAGAGGTCGAATTCAGCTGACTTCGAAGTGACTAGTGCTTGAGGTAAAACCAGTCGGTAAAATCGACAAGTAAGTTGAAGTAAATCAGTTGGATCTAAAGGCCAGCCAAATTTGATAGACTTGTCTATTTGGGAGATAGACAAGTTTCACTTGACAAGTGAAAAAGAAAAAGAGGTCGGAACGAAAAAGTGAAAATTAATTTTAATATTAACTGAGCGGTAAACTCAAGTTTAGTCGGCTTGGTTTGGGCTAACAAAAACCAATTAGCGAGTGCATCTTTATTTGACCCGATCGATAAACCAACAAATGAGTCTAGCAATAATCCGAAGTATACATATTTTTTTTCACAAGTTTCTTTTAACAAGTACATAGAGATGTCACACGGATCTAAATCTATTTATTATGCGATCATTATATTGTTCTTCAACATTGTTATATTTTGTATCGTGACTCCATTCCAACCTCAAGAAACGGTGACCCATATTGGCAATGTACACTAGGTGGATCACTTGAACAAATGGACCCTTACTGAACTTAAATCTTCACTCTGGGTCCTCTACATCTATTTAGTTTTGTTGGAAAGAATTCTTCATTCTTAAACTATATCACCATCGGAAGGATTTGTTGTCTAAAACTATAAGTGAAATCTCATAAATGTAGCAATTCACCAGAGATCAAAACCAATTGGGAATTATCACAACAATAGATGCACGGGATGAATCTAAATTGTAAAGCAAACACACCCATTCTTGCTTTAAATAATTTTGGAAGTTTTATAAACAACATAAATGTTATGACATCCATTCTTAATTGCATAGAGAGGAGACCCAGAGAATACTCTGATATTGATTTTTAAAGGAAAATGCTAAAAAAAGAATTTAAGCAAACATAACATGGATTAGACATAAATTAAAAATTGGATTCTCTTTAAAATTAATAAAACATATTATCTTAATCTTTTATGTTTTATAAAAAATACATAATATCATACATTATCTTAATTTTGGTTTTATTGTCGCATTCTTCAATTTAGTATATCACAAAAATCAATCTATCTATCTATCTATCTATCTATCTATACATATATATCTATCTATCTATATATATATATATAATTTTTTTTAATTAATCTCATTTTTCAATTTAACTAAATATATTATTTTAACTAATCTTTTTAAAGCTAAAAAAACTTAGTGTTTGTTTAAAAAAGCTTTCCAAAAAAACTTATTTAAAAGAGGCTTTCCATTGGAATATCATAAAAAAATACAACATTTTCTCTTATAAATTTAAAATAACAACTTCATAAGCAAAACTCATGTAAGCAAAGCTTTATATTGGAATATTATAGAAAAGTACAACATCCTTTGCTCTTAAAAATCTGCACTAACAACTTAAGCTTGAAACAAAACGTAACCAAAGCTTAAGTGCAAGGAAGAAGATTTTATGACTAGTTTGGTTAACTTCACAACAATTGCAAAAAGAACAACTCAATTCAATCATTGTTTCTATAGCAAGAAAGACTTAATAGCGAGTCACAAAGCTAGTAACATTGTTATCACTCACGGTTGTTTTGAGAAGCTAAAGATGAGAAACTTGCACACTTAAGCTTAAGAAAGATTTCTTAAAACAAATCACTAAATACAAAGAAATATAAATCATTAGAACAATTGAATGGATATGTTTGTTAAGTAACGTGAATAAATGTAAAACATAGTTATTAGGTAAAAACATCAAACGAGCTTGTTAGTTGCTTCGACCATTAATTCAATGACTCCATGGATGAACTCGTAACTAGGACGGAAGAAATTACAACAAATTCGTGGACAACTATACACAACACATTGAAAACTATGAACTCAGACTCTTTTATTTTCATCTATCTCCCTTTGTTTTTCCTATTCTTTGATTTTTTCTTCTTCTTATTACTCTTGCTTTGACTGCTCTCAGCAACAACTACAGTACCCTTAATCACATGACGCTCTTCACGCTCAGATTCTCTCGTGTAGGTTTTAGTGTCGTTCTCTGCACTTTCAGATTCTTGCGTGTTAATTTGATCAGTCCGTTCTTCTTCAAGGTTATTGTTCTCACTCACTTCTTCTTCCTTCTGGTTCACCTGATTCTCTGCACTTTGAGATTCTCGAGCGTTGTTCTGATCAGTCCGGCCTTCTTCACTTTCAGATTCTCCTGCGTTGTTCTCATCAGTTCCTTCTTCTTCATGGTTACTCTTGAGACTCATTTGTTCTTCCTTCTCAGTCCCCTGATTCTCTGCACTTTCAGGTTCCCGCGCTTTGTTCTGATCAGTTCCTCGTTCTTCATGGCTATTGTTGTCATTCAGTACTTCTTCTTGCTTCAACAACTGATTGGTTACACTAAGCACAGTTCTCTCCCTCTCCCCATTCTCTCCACCTTCAATTTCTCGGGCGTCGTAATTCTGACCAATTTCTTCAGTGTTTTCTTGCTTCTTGCTGTTGTTGTAAGTTGGGATGTGCCTCTTCACAGTCATAACGACACTGCTCTCGGTTCCCTGATTCTCTCCCCATTCAAATACTGCCGCGTTGTCTTCTTGCTTATTGTTGTCGCTCTCCTCTTGCTTCTTCTTCTTGTTGTTTTTTGGGGTGTGACTGGTCACATTATTCACAGTCGTGTCGGTGTCAGGACTCTCTCCACGTTCAGATCCTCGGGCGTCGTGGAGATCAGTCTCTTCTTCTTTTTGCGTATTGTTGTGATTCTCAGTTTCGTCTGGTGTGTTATTGCTGTTAGTCCGGCTGTTGCAGCAGATCGCCATGGCCTCCTGTTCTTCCACCTCCTCCTGCTGCTGTTGTTGAGACTGCTGTGGTGGTGATGGTGGTCTTCTTATCATTACTTCCACTCTCCTTCTCGGCCGCCGTGCAATGTCTATGGCGTCGAGCAATGAGGTCGTCCAAAAGTAATTCTTAAAAATATCCAGCATTTCTTCGCCCTTCTCCTTTTCAACCTGGCAAATTCATTCAGTCATTTCTTAGCTATCTAAATTAAAGATCAGTTTCAGAGCTGGAATAGAATGGAAACAACCACGTCTAACTCACCTGTTGAGTATCTCGACTACGTATAACTGAGCGGTTTTCATTGCATTCAAGAGTAATATGAGCGATTTGTTTGAATGGAACGTCTTTAATCATGTGCCATTTCACTGGAAATTTGCCCTTCCACTCCCAAAACTCTGTTGTCCCTCTGAAATCTACAGGTCCAACCATTTCAGCCACCCCACAGAAATTACCGCTTCCCTTCAACTGCATGCGCACGCACACCAGATTAGATTAGATGTTTTCTATATAAATAAGGGTGTTCATTCCTATTAAATGATTTCTCCACAAGTATAAGTATTGAAATGACATGAAAGTTAAATTGAAATTAAAATTGAAAAAACATATCAGTTCAGTTAAGAAATATTGAAGAACTAACCGAAAATAGTAAGAATATATGGCAGTTAGAACTAGAAGCACTAGATGCGCCTCCCTCGACCGTTTGCTCCGGGCCTGAGGCAGCTTCAGCGTAAGCTGCGTTTAACTTTCGATTTCCCCTGGAAGTGCTTGTCCACACTCCATGTCTAATACTGCTAAGGAGGTTCTCTTTACTGGAAGATTTAATTACAAAAAATTTGGCGTTGGCATATTGAGTGATAAATCCTGGAAGGTTGTACTCATCCGGGACAACTTCAGCGCCCCTCCCACTTCCACTTCGGGATCTTTGGCCTTGCATTATTTCAAGTCTCCCTGGTTGTGCTTGTGCTTGTTGTAATTGTACTTGTTGATAATAATACTGATGTTGTGGCTGTGCAGGTGTCGCTGGTTGAAATCGATAAGCCTCTGGGTGGTCATAATTATTATTATGGCCCTGGTTAGTTTAGTGAGGATTTGGATTGATATTCACAACCACATTTACATATGGAGCTCCAGCATCTTGTTGTGGCGCAGGCGCAGCATATGGATAGTGAGGATATCTAGCTGCTTGTGG
>LPNX010498619.1:20805-55485 GCA_001517045.1 Pseudotsuga menziesii
GGTTCGGTTTTCCTTTGTCTCGGCCTTCAGCCACCAAGTTCTTAACCTGGTAGTAATAATGATTAGGGTAAACTTAATCACTGCAACATAGTATGCTTATAAAAGACTGCAGGTAGAAAAAATAATAAATAAAAATTCAGCGTGTAACATAGTATGCGACCAGTGTGAGAAAGAGAGAGAGCATTGGTGCTAGGTAGAAAAAATAAAAAATAGCTTTATCCTCACCTGTGCAGGCAAAATGATACTGTGCAAACAAACAAAAAAACGAACTTGCGCTTCGCTGGAAAAACAAACGAAAAGTAAATCCAACTTTTCAATTTCAGTCTCCAATTCTCCGCTTATGTGAATCCTATATATATACATATAACTAAAATAAAATCTCCAATATGTGAATCCTATATATATATATAATCTCCAATAACCTCGGCTTATATGAATCCTATAATGATAACTAAAATGGTTAAGGTGGTCTTGGACCACAACAAAGTCAAGTTTCTCAGCCTTCAGCCTTCAAACGCCTCGCCTGACTTAAAATCTCAGCTTCTGTGAATTTCATATAATGATAACTAAATTGGTTAAGGTGGTGGTCTTGGAACACAACAAAGTCAAGTTTCTCAGCCTTTGAACTCCTCGCCCCCAACTTAAGAGGGAGAAAAAACCCTAAGACTATATAGCCTAGAGAGCTAGTTCACATGGGCTTGGGAGACTAGAGTTGGTTCACATAGGTTTGGGAGATTATATAGTGGGGAGAGTTGGTTCACATTGGCTGGTAAATAATATTCAATATATAATAATAATTTAATTTTAAAGGTATTCATATATATATATAATTTAATTGAATTTAATCTAAGGTTACCAAAAACACAAATTGGTATATGAGACCTCATGTTTATGGGGACAACGGTCTCACTTATGGTATAGATTGGGGATCTAAACTTATGAAACTTATGGTCTTCTAGGAGAAAACGGGTCCATTGAAATTCATTAAAACAATGTATTTTAGATGGTTCTTTTAATGCTAAAACTCATTGTCAAACAATTTGAATAAAAATCCCATGAAAAATAGAAAGACATTGTTTTATTTTTCCTAATTTTGATGGTACTCTAAAAATTTTCACATTAAAAATGAGGCTAAGTTAGGTTGTGCATTGAGTATGTTAAATTAAGCATTTAAATAGTGAAAATACATGAACACATTAAGAAATCAATTTTGACTAACTCAATGCTTAATTTATTGTTTTTCATTCTAAATTATGTTACCCATGACACTACCCCACATGTGGTACATAGGGCTATGAGGTTTTGTTCCTTCTAAATTATGTCTAAATTATGTTACCCATGACACTACCCCACATGTGGTACATATGGTTATGAGGTTTGAACTAGCCACGTCATAAGGAGCGTTTATGGGGTACATAGGGCACCCTACACCAACGGTTCTAGACCCTGATGGATACTTTTTTAAACAATATTAATATTCAAAATATTTATAATACATGAACACATTAAACATTTAAATAGTGATAATACATGAAGACAATAAGAAATCAATTTTCACTAACTCAATGCTCAATTTAGTATTATTCGTTCTAAATTATGTTATGCATGACACTACATTACATGTGGTACATAGGGCTACTAGGTTTGAATTAGCCATGTTGTAAGGAGTGTGTGTCTAGTACATAGAGCCACGAGGAATGACACTAACCTACATGTGGTACATAAGGCTATCATGTTTGAATTGGCCGCATCATAAGGAGTTCTTATGTGGTAAACAGGGATACGAGGTTTGAACTAGCCATGTCGCAAGGAGTGTTTTAATAGTGCACCCTACACCAACTGATCTACACCCTCATGGCTAATTGTTTTAACAATATTAATATTCAAAATTCTAATTATTCATGTTTTTTAATAATTTTTTTAAATAATTTGTGAATGAAATTTGTTGTACAAAATTGAATCTTGGTGTACATGCATAATCATTTTGTATCTCTTTTGCATTTCTAGGGGACAATAGTGCTACAACTATAGTTCTCCCCCTTATTGCTCCTCCTAATTTTAGCCTCAATAGTGCACTAGGGATATGAGATTTGAACCCATGCCACAAGGAGTGTTTTAATAGTGCACCCTACACCAGATGATGTGGCCTAATTTTTTTTAACAATATTAATATTCAAAATTCTAATTCTAATTCTATGTTTTTTAATACTGTTTTTAAATCATTTCTAAATGAAATGTTTTGGTACAAAGTTGAATCTTAGTGTACATGCATAGTCATTTTGTATCTCTTTTGCATTTCTAGGGGACAATAATGTTCCTACTATAAATCTTTCCCTTATTTCTCCTCCTAATTTTAGCCTCAATAGTGAACTCGCTAGGTCAAACCCCCCTTCTTAGGGTCAATGACACCCTTAATGTGAGACATTCTCCATTTTTAGGGTTTTGTTCACTTCAATTAGTAGTTTTGGCTTACTTAACTGCCTAGTGCCTCCTTGTTGGCTATTAGGTCAAGTTACACTCGAGTTTCACATGCATCTTGAGTTAAAAATTGGTTGATTGTGCAAGAGTGAGTTAAATACTGCTTGAGATAGTTCAAGGACTTGTTTACCATGATGACACTTGCATGGCCTAGTGATGTAGGAGCATCGACTACCTATGTGAAGTCATTTATGACTTCACCAAGTCAATTAAAAACTTAAGGAGACCTAGGGTCTCACATATGTAATTTCTTTATTTTGCAAAAGATTGAGTAAATCTCGATAAGGCTTCTTGATCCTTTCCACATGTAATAGTTAGGATTGAGTTAGTTGATCAATTGAGTGATTTTAGTAACTTGTTTTTGAGTCATAGGGTTAGTAGAGTCGAATAAAGAATCTATTCATTCTTTATAGGATTTAGAAACAGAATTGTAGTTGTGTTAAATACAAGACGAGTCATTTCTGTTAAGTAGTTTTTTGTTAGCTCACAAAGTTTAGGGTAGCTCGAGTAAGCTCATTTTTAGCTATAAAAAAAATTAATAGCTCATTTATTCTTGGAGATTAGATCAAAGAGGAGGAGTTAAAAATTTAATTCATGGAGCACACACAGAGATATCACTCTCTGATTGTATCAATCTATTGGGAAATTCAAGCTTGGAGAGGGTTTATAATCTATTGCAATTCAATTTCTTATGCATGGTTGAGAAGACTCCAATATTATAAATGTAATTAATGTTTTGCATAGAGATTTCATAGTCGGTATCTTGAGTTTTCTCATAGAGGAAGTTAGATTGAATTTCTAATGCTTGAAGTGGTTTAATTCTCAATTATATGCATATGATTTATGGAAACAATTGAAATCTAAAGTAAATATTGGAAATCCATTTAATTCTATGTTGAGAATTGCTGATAGAATCTTAATCTAGTGCATAGAAGTCAAATGGAGGATTACACCCAGAAAATTAAAGGTTTCTGAGTGTTTTGAAGGCAGATCGAGGGCATAGACTCGTTGGGTAACCGGCTCACAAGATAATGGTATAAGACTCAAAGAGTTAAGCCTTAGTGTGTTTATGGTTAAGCATTGAGGAATTTAATTTTAAAACACTCATGAGTCTAGTGCTATAACCATTAAATGCTAATAGTTTAGTGTTAAGGTTTGGAAGATGTGGTTTTAAACTAGAGGTAAGGTAAAATTAGTGATGGCTATCTAGCTTAGCTCTGCACAAACATAACTTTGTTTATGCATGTTATAAATGACCCGAATATGGTTTAACATTGTGGAATAGTAATTTACGTATAACTGGAGGGATTTTATGCATATGATCAATACTATTATGCTGTTAGAAGTGTGTAGGATTTGTACACTTAAATAAGATCCTCAATTGCAGATATTGGAGGGTAGATGTGCATCATTTTTGGTATCATAGTAGTTATAGTCTTTGTTTCTGAAAATTGAGGAATTGTTAGTTTATGAGGTAGGAGTTTTTATTGTATAAAAGGAAGGATCATATTTACTCCTAAATTGCTAACAGATTCATAGAAAGATATCATTGTCAAGAAAGTTGTAATCAACAGTGAAATATTGTGCCAGGAGATGGATGTCAGAGTTGGGTGAGGTCGAGGAAGTCAAGGAAGACCTACTACCAATGTAGAGTTAAGAGAGGATATGAGAAATCTGAGAGCAAGGACGGAAGCCTTAGAGACCTCTAGACATCGAGAGCACACTGGAGATATAAGTGCAGAAGAGATACTAGATGAGGAGGAGGAGAGAACTGCTAAATCTCCTGAGGTAAGATTACTGAAATCAATCTTTGGTGCAGGTTCAAGTTCAAAGGCTAATGTACCATTCAACAGTGGAAGCTTGGATCCAGAGGAACTAATTGATTGGATCAATGATTTGATTAATCACTTTGATTATGCTAAAGTGAAGGAAGACAAGCAAGTCAGATTTGCTGTCACAAAGTTGAGAGGGAATGCATCCTTGTGGTGCGATGGTGTGCAAGAGGAGAGGATCTTGAAATACAAAGACAAGATCAATAGCTGGAGTAGAATGACAGCTAAGTTAAGAGGTAATTTTCTTCCTAAAGATTACCAATTGATTTTGTTTAGGAAAATGCATAATCTTAAGAAAAAATCAATGACAGTTAGAGAGTTTACTGAGGAGTTCTACAAGGTAAATATAAGATCTCGACATATAGAGGACACACCTGAAAGGGTAGCTAGGTATGTTAATAGTCTAAGGTTTGATGTACAAGATGAACTAAGATTGTTGTCATTGAGATCTATTGAGGAAGCATATTAGGTTGCTTTGAAGGTTGAGGAGAAGCTGATGAGAAACCAAAGTCAGAAAGCAAAGGTGAAAATATATGGAGGAAAGGAACAACAATAGAAAGGTGAAGCTAGCAGTTCAAACCAACAAGTACAACCTGACATAACCAATGATAATAGAGGTGGAAGAGTTTCTTTAAGAGGAAAAGGTAGATTAATAAGTGGACAAGTAAGGTGTTATGCATGTGGGAAACTTGGACATATGTCAAGGGATTGTTTAGAAATGTGGCAAAACAAAGAGGAGCACAAGTAGTGTAAGCTAACACTAAAACTCCAAAGGAATTAGAGGTGGCTGAGAATTACCCTGAAGCAGTTGAGGCTTTGTTACTAAGGAAAGAAGTTGTGGCAATTAATGAATCAGTACAAAGGAGGAGTCTATTCAGGACAGTTTGCAAGAATAAAGGTAAATGCTGCAAATTGATAATTGATATTGGTAGTACTAATAATTTGGTGTCTACATAAATCATGGACAAGCTGAATTTAAAGAGGACATTACAACCAAAACCATATAGAGTTGCATGGCTAGAGAAAGGTCAACAAGTTCTTCTAAATGAGCAATTCCATGTAGAGTTCCAAATTGCGAATTATCAGGATGAGGTAAGATGTGACATTATAAAGATGGACTCTTGTCATGTTTTATTAGGTAGGCCTTGGAAGTTTGACAGAGATGTAGTACATGAGGGTTAGAAAAATGTCTATTCTTTTGAGATGAATGGGAAGAGATGTAGTCTTCATCCATTTAGAGATAAGGAAGAAGAGGTTAGTAATAAGTTACTGATGATGACTAACAAGAGGATTGTGAATGATTGGAAAGTTGAATATGAGGTAAAAATAATTTCACAAGTATATTTATCAAATAATTTTGAGGCTGAAATGACTAACGAAGTGTGCAGTGATTGGTTGAAGGAAGGGATGGACAAACACGGAATGTCTAATGCAAGTATGGAATTAATGGAGGAAGCACAATGTGTAGTCATGCAGGATGATGAAATTATTGAGGATAGTCATGTGAAAAAGGAAATAAAAGGAGAGAAGAGGCAGAGAATTCATGCAAATGGTTCTTGGAAGATGGGCATTTGTATGCTAATATATTTTTTGTTTGCTTTTGTAGCAGGGAAACTGATCTTTTATCAAACAAGTGATGGTGAACATACTGATAAGTTGTTTGTAGGTCATATGAAAGAGTAACTTAAGTGCCAAAGAGGTCATAACATGTACTATGGGAACCAGTAGGATTCTTGCTGATAGAATGATGGAAGACATGGTTGAAGGGACTGTTCAAGATGAGAAGACTTTCGAGATTTATACCTTGGGTATCTGTTGAATTGTTATAGAAAAAAATAGAGAGGGAGCTCATGGGCAGGAGTCCATGAATAATTTCAAGATGGGGACTCTGATGTAGGAGAATAGACTACCTAAGTGAAGTCATCTATGACTTCACCAAGTCAATTGAAATCTTAAATATACCTAGTGTCTCACATATGTAATTTCTTTATTTTGGAAAAGATTGAATAAATATGGATAAGGATTCTCGATCCGTTCCGCATGTAATAGTTAGGATTAAGTTAGTTGATCAGTTGAGAAATTTTATTAATATTTTAGTGAGTCATAGGGTTAGTAGAGTCGACTAAGGACCGTATTCCTTCTTTATAGGATTTAGAAATATAAATGTAGTTGTGTTAATACAGTACAGGTCATTTCTGTTAGGTAGTTTTTTTGTTAGCTCACAGAGCTTAGGGTAGCTTGAGGAAGCTCACTTTAAGCTCAAACAAAATACACTTGATAGCTCATTAAATCTCATATATTAGATCAAAGAGGAGGATCTCAAAATTTAATTCATGGAGCACACACAGAGATATCACTCTCTGATTGTATCGATCTATTGGAAAATTCAAGCTTGGAGAGGGTTTATTTTCCATTGCAATTCAATTTCTTATGCATTGTTGAGAAGACTGCAATTTTATAAATGTAATTACTATTTTACATAGAGATTTCATAGTATGTATGTTGAGTTTGCGCATAGAGGAATTTATATTGAATTTCTAACTCTTGAAGTGGTTTAATTCTCTGTTATATGCATATGATTTATGGACACAATTGAAAAATAAAGAAAATATTGGAAATACATTTAATTATATGTTGCAAATTGCTTGTAGAATCTTAATCTAATGCATAGAGGTCAAATGGAGGATTACACTGAGAAAATAGTCAATTTCTGAGTGTTTTAAAGGTAGATCAACAACATGGATTGGTTGGGTAACCGACTCACAAGCCAACGGTCTAAGACTCGAAGAGTCAAGCGTTAGTGTGTTGATGGTTAAGCGCTAAGGAATTTAGTGTTAACACACCGATGAGTCTAGTGCTATAACCATTAAACGCTAATAGTTTATTGTTAGGGTTTGGTGGAGGTGTTTTTTTTATTGGGGGTAAGGTAAAGTTAGTGATGGCTTGCTAACTTAGCTATGCACAAACACAATTTTGTTTATGCATGTTAAAAATGACCCAAATGTGATTTAACACCGTGGCATAGTATTTTACGTATAATTGGAGGGATTTTATGCATCTGATAAACACTATTATCTTTTCAGGGTTGTGTAATATTTGTACACTTAAATAAGATCCTTAAGTGCAAATCTTGGAGGGTAGATGTACATCACCTAGTTTACTTCCAAAGGAGGGCGCACTTGTCTATTATTGGAATAAAATGTCCTCACTTGTGAATTATAGGAATATTTATACCCTAACAACACTTACATGGTGAGGATAACTCCCTCACAAGGGTACATTTGGAAATCCATGGTGTTTTCTTTTAAGTTTAACGAACTTTTATGCATGTAATTAAGCCTAGCTTGGTTACATATTTATGTAATATTATATCTTATTGAGCAATCACTTCTCTAATTCATTCATTGATGCATTCTATTGAGCATTCAATTGATTAGGTACAATTTTGGATTGAAATCACCCATTACAAAGCATGTATGAAGACAATAAGGTTGAGAAGTGGATTACTTTACATGTATTGGTAATATCTCATTTTAAATTTTCTCTTAAATTTGCGCTGCCACCCATAGGTATTACTTGTATTTTTTGGCACACTCTCTTTGCCCTATTAGTGGTTGATGAAACTATGGTGAGATTTTCTTTGGGTTGACTTGCAAGGGAGAAGTAGTTTTCTTGGATAAATTGTGATATTTTATGTAAGGGTTGGGGAGGTTTGTGAATCATTAGGTCCATTTAGAAAGATTAAGTTCTATCTGCGAAGTGGGGTATCTTTATTGTAGAGGGTGGCGACAATTGAAATTTTATCATATGTAATTCCATTAAAATTTGGTCTCCACATATGAAAATTTTAATTAGAATATTGTCCTAAGTATAAGATGCACTTTGAATAGATTAATCAATGTTTTATAACATTGTACTTATGCATATAAAAATTTCCTAATATATATGGCATTCAACATACATCAACAATCTTTTATGTGGTTTTGATAGTGGTTCCTAAATGGAAGTCACATGTTCCAATAAGGAAGGGGCTAGGGGATGTATACCTCAATAAACAAAGTAGTATACCAATGATCATAGGGAAAAGAACATAACCCATGATCACATAACTCATGATCACAACCAATTAAAATAACCGCTTAAAATAATGATCACAAAATCTAATATAGCAAAATTATTTTCTTATTACAAAATTTATAATTCCTCATTAAAAAAATATGTTTAAACACTTAAAATTTTCTACTATATTTAGACCCCTAATAAATAAATTTTTTCTACTATATTTGAACCCCTAATAAATTAAATTCATAGACATTAATGGTTTTTTCATAATAAATAATTAAATTATAGAACTAATAGCATAAACAAATACTACAAAAATTTTAATATTTTTTTTAATTAATAATAAAATAAAATAAAAGTATATAAATTAATCATTAATAAGTCTTTTGTAAAATTTTCTTTTTAATTATTAATTAAATAAATAAAATATATAAATTAATATGGATGAAAAGTAATTATATATAATAAAATAAATTCTAATTTTAATGTTATAATAAAATTATAATATATGTATAAATTGATAATTTTATTTATTATAAATAATATAGTTATTATTTGTAAAAGAAAAAAGAAAAAAGAAAAAAATTAAATAAAATAAATTCCAATTTAAATCATTTATATGGGGTAAATATTGATAGTCACTTTAGACATGAGAGTTGTGCCTCAATAATTTTGAAGTAATATGAATTTTATAGTTCTGCCTCATTAATTTTGAAGTAATCTAAATTTTGTTTTATTATTAATATAATGATAGGATGGGTTACAACTTAAATTTCTAATAACATTTAAATAATATATTTTATTTATACTTCTGCGAAGTATGTGTAATGAGCATTCCAAGAGAGGATTTTACCAAGTCTGAGTAAGAGATCCTCCTATTCACAAATGTGTTAAATGATCCATCCAATCCTTTGTAGTTTGACACAACAGAAAACTCCAGGTTGGGATTCTCGTGTCCAATCAATTTCCCTTTGATCACACTGCCATACTTCACATCAATCCACAAGTGCAAATTGGCATCTACACACCAAACATCCAGAGCATTAATCATGCCCAGAATGAATGTGTGCTCTTTTCCATTTACCAATTTCCCCCAAAAGGGTGTGACCTTAATCTCATAGCTGGGAAGATCAAATGACCCAATACCAATAACAGGGCACCAAAACAGCGGATTAATACCTCTAGTGTAAATCAAAGGAAAAGGCCACACAACACCTACAAGGGTCCTATCAATAAAAGCCACCACTTCTCTAAAGGGACCATTACCACCTGTACTAGTCAAAAAAATTCCCCAATATACTCATTGGGGGGATTGGAGTACCAGAACTCATCATCAGAATGGAATGAAACAAAAATATCCAAAATTTCCTTGTAAGCGTTAGGTGGTATTAGCAAGGACTTCAATTGCACATCAGATGAATTTTCTATCTAAAACCAGGATCCCCC
Source organism: Pseudotsuga menziesii (assembly GCA_001517045.1). Classification (NCBI taxonomy): domain Eukaryota; kingdom Viridiplantae; phylum Streptophyta; class Pinopsida; order Pinales; family Pinaceae; genus Pseudotsuga; species Pseudotsuga menziesii. The sequence continues at coordinate 30,624 of LPNX010498619.1, forward strand.
AGTTTGAGAACTAGGAAGTGAAATGGGAAGAATCAAATCCTTCAAACCCCAGGTTATCTAACCTTATTTTCCCATAATATCCATAAAAATAAAACATTATATTGACATGATAAACTCTAGTATAAGTCTTGTCAACTACGTTATTAAGTTGAACTTCAAGGGTTTGAGGCTTATCTAACAATGAAGAATACTTAGTAATATTCTTAAGAATTATCCATTCAATCCCTTTCACAGTGGGATCTGATGTACATGTCTGAAGAATATCCACTCCACTCAACCACACGCCTACAATTCGATCAAATTGCCTCCCCTTACACGTTTCCTTCTACTCCATCACTATTTTCCACCAATTTTTCTTACAATTTGGGGATGGGCTATACTCTATTAAAATTGGAGGCTCACCATATGTGAACCCGAAATTGTGGTGTAAGAGTTGGATAGAACATGGCTTCTCCTTAGGAAGCTCAATGGGTTTTGTAACTTCCAAATATAGCAATGGATTGTCTTGAGATTGAGATAAAATTACCTCCTTTATAGATGGGACAATCAGTTTGAGATGACAAAATTTTCAAATCTAATTTGAAGATTGTAAGGGAGATCACCGCATATACTTCCAATCCCAACAAATGTTGATGTAACACACTCAGAGTTGAGGTACCACTGATGTTTGATGGTTATTCATTCTTAGAACCTAGAAAATGAAGCATGGGTTTCATTCCTTAGGGCTGTTACTATGGAAAGAATTCATAGGACTGAAAGTTAGCATAGGGATGAAAGCCATTCTTTAAGAATGGAAGATAACAATATCTCCTCTCATAATCAGTTATTTCTAGGTTTCTTCTCAAGGTTCTGACCACCCCTTGATGATGTCCCTAGCACCCAACCCTTAGGACAAGCATTGAGTATTGTACCATTCACTTGGATCTTTCCCTTATACAATGATGACAAAATATATAAAACAATGTACCTTGCGAGAGAGAAAATATCAAAGTTTTTTTTCTTGTTGTTCCTGTAAGTAAAAAGTAAATGTTGGTCCACCGTGATCATGTGGGTATGTGGGTTGTTTGATCTTAGCACTCTTTTGTGTGCGTACCTTTGTTATTATTGCTGGTACACCAACCTAAGTAATTTTTTTATCCTTAGGTTGGAGCATTTACTTTATGGTTTTTATTATTAAAAGTATTTTTGACCATTTACTTTACTTTATGGTTTTATTAGAAAACCATTGGACCTATTTTTGTTCTATCTTTTGACATTTGCTTCTTATTGTTACACCAATTTCAACACAACCCACCTCACATCATCTTAACCTTGGGCATTCTATCAATAAACCTCTTCAATACCTGTCATGTACCCACATTTTGACCACCAAATGTGTAGACCTTGCTAAACATCTAGGGGGACAAAGGGCCATAAATTAATTATCCTAGGGAAATCTTGCTAAATAACTATTATTAAGGCATGTACTTGATTTTAATTATTTCCATCAATTAATTATTGTGCAAATACCATGTGGAATTGATTTTTCCATGTCAGGAGGGCAGAATTGGGAAGCCAACTTGCCAAGGAAGAAAAGTAGAAACTCTATGACAAAAGAAAGTTATAGAGAAAAGGGAAAGTGCCCAAAAGATATGAAAAAATAAATCAGATACAAAAGAGGAAACAATTGACAAAGGAGGGTGCAATTTCCTTTTGGAGACTCAGAAAAGTTGTCATAGGAAAATCAGGAAACTTTTGACAAAGGAGTGAGAAGTTTCCTTTTGGAGATTCAGTCATAAAAGAAGGGGAAAGAAGAAAAAATGTCATAGATAAAAGAAACAAATATTGTCCTAAGGAGGGAGCAGTTTCTAAGTTTGATGAATGACATGGATAGGAAAACAACTCACAAAGGTCCCGACTTGCTAATTACTCAAGGAGGGTGCATATGTGGCTAGGGTCAGGGTTATATGAGGATGAATTGCTCTCACAGGTCACCTACATGCGCAAAAAGTCACCTGAAGATTATAAAAATACAAGTGGAGCTCATTTACTCCATTTTGTTGACGAATTATTTTCTCATGCTTATGTGAAGCATAGTTTCTGAGTGATCTACCTCAACCTTTGGGAGATGAGCCCCAGATTCTTCCTTCCTCACTCCTCCATTCCCAATCCTTTCTCATTGCAGGTGTGGAGTGCATAATGTTCATCTAGTGAGGTCATATCAGTCATATATTGTAGCCTCCATCTTAGAGAAGTCAAACTCCAGTGAACCCCAAGCTTCACCTATGCTCCCAGCTAGTCTCCTCTCTAATTTTGGTCTTTCTTCCTGTTGTTTTGAATAATATCATAGTGTGGTCATTAATTACACTTTATTTAATGTATATAAGATTCTAAATAATTTTATTTATCTCTTTTAGGTTGCAATCATTCTGTCAATTAAGCTACATATTAATTTTTCCCACGTATAAGCTTAAATTGTGATTAAAATGGGAATTTTGATGAGTTAAGTGTAATAATGAGTGATCAAGGGAGATGGGAATGAGTTTGAAAAGAAAGGATTAATATGGTAATTTAATATTTATTAGTCCCTTTTAAAATTAAATTTCAGGAATGGATTCATTCTTCTATGAATTTTATGCTATATTAAGCACCCTAGCTAGATGACTACTTAAAATTAACTAGTCTTACTGCAAATATATGAGATAGTACATTTTTTTGGTATCCTCCATTGCGCAGAACATCCCTAGGCCAAAATTGCCTAAAATTCCCAAATCACTCATAAAATCTCCCAACTTATCCAGAATTGTCCCAAAATTTTCTAAAACTCATTTTATTCTGTATAAATGTCAGATAACATAACTGTGTGTTTCCCCAAGCCCCTAGTCGAAAGGACTGAATAGGTCTTCGTAGTTTCACGGTTGGGTGACCCAAAAGTGAGGGATTAAGTTTCCACATAGCAGAATATGAGACCTAAATGGTCCGTGATATAAATGTGTTTGGGAATATTAAATTACTATTATTAAAATTACTTTGGTTTTTTCCCTCTTCATGTTTCCATACTTATGAATTTCTCACCAAAGTACCTCATTTTCCTAGTCTGAAATTTTACTAAGTGTCTGCGAGTGTCATATCAGAAATTTTAATTAAGTTTGAATAAAAATTAGTGATATGATATGAATATCATACTTCAGATAATTACAGTGATATCATAGCTCTTGGTCTCTTTTGTGAAGAATCCCTTTCAGTTTGAGTCCTTCCAGTCAAAACTAGTAATTTCCTAGCACCTAGTTTCACAATTTTATGTATCAAGTATTTGTCAGGAAATAGTATCTATGATATATGATCCGGGGATATTACAATGGTATCATATAAATCTCCTCTACCCCTATGCAAGGTAATCTCTTAGTGATTAAACTTTTTCAAATCACTAAATCCAATTGCAGCTATGAGGTTGCTACCAATGATTGAAGAAGACATTGACTAGTATGAAGAAGAAGATTATGAAGAGCCCACATGTAGTACCTTAGGTATTTATGTAGGGATCATGTTGAATATTTATTTTCTCCATATTATGATGAATCCATTTGGCAGAAATATACTAGTGTCGGTGGTCAAATGTTCAATGGGAAGATCTCTAAGAAATCTTCCTAGTATTTCATGGTGTTAGTTTTTCAACATTAAGCTAGCATTATGTTAGGATCTTTACTGAGAGAATAACAAGTACATCAATCAAACACAAGAGACAGTGAACACAGTGTTTTTGATTGTAAAAACCATAAAATGGAGAAAACCCCACAAATTCCTCAGAGATAGAATCAGCAAAAGATGTAAAACCCCAAAACAGTAAGATGCACTCCCGACAGCAGTAATCTTCTTCTTGTCTAGCCCCAGTGTCTTTCCTTCCTCAACTATGCACTACACTTAAGTGTGTGAGTGATGTGTGCTAAATAGAGATCCCAGATCTCTATTTATACTAATCCCAGCATGACTAAAACCCTACTAGGGCTGACCTCTACTTGGAGATTCTAATAACCTTAGTGCCCTGGAACTGTGGGGACTTTAACCCTTACACAATCAGAGGGTTACCCACTATGAATTGACATGACTAGTTTACATTATTGATCCTCCTGATCAGAACATTGGGGCATGACAACATGACTCAAATACATAATAGATACATCCCGAAATAAACATCGGGTTACAATACATAAGACACATAAATGAATACATTCCGAAGTTAAAAATACATCAACACTCCCTCTTAACTAGGAAGGTATTCTTTCGACACAATTTTCAACACTGGTCTTCTTCTCTGTATCAACTGGATCATCTCATCATCTGCATCTCGAGTCTTTCGAGTCTTCAAATCATCTTCATATTCAAGTCATCGTCATCCTTCGAATCTGGATCATCTCTCGATCTAGATCATCATGGGACATCATCACTGGATCTAGATCATCTCTCGATCTGGATCATCATGGAACATCATCACTGGATCTGGATCACCTCTCAATCTGGATCAACATCAATGGACTAGATCTGGATCATCACTTGATCTAGATCATGATATGGATCATCTCTCGATCTGGATCATCACTGCTGGATATGGATAATCACTCGATCTGGATCTCTTGGAGTCATCATAACTGGATCTAGATCATAGCTCGATCTGGATCTCACCTGGTCATCATCATGTGTGTACTATCTCATCATAGGAATTTCTACAGAGCCAGCCTTCTTTCATGTTGGTTGTAGGCCTAGCCATCAGGTAGGTCTTCGCCCAGCACTTATATCTGACCTACTCATCAGAAAGGCATGCCCAACACTTACATCTAACCTACTCATCAGAAAGGCATGCCCATCACTCACATCTGATCATGTAGTAAACTACAATCACATCAGAAAGGCCCCACACTCACATCTATCATGGAAGGAAATAAATCCTCTCACCATGACAGAATGGCCTACCCTTACATCTAGCATGGAAGGAACTTAATCCTCTCACCATGAAAGAATGGCCCACACTTACATCGGCCATGGAAGGAACTTAATCCTCTCACCATGATGGAATGGCCCGCACTTACATCGGCCATGGAAGGAACTTAATCCTCTCACCATGACGGAATGGCCCACACTTACATCGGCCATGGAAGGAACTTAATCCTCTCACCATGACAGAATGGCATGCACTCACATCTAACCTAGAAGGAACCAAATCCTCCACCCTCGTCAGAAAGGCCCCCAGTCCTAAACTGAGCTACTTGGTAACTGACGAGGTGCCTCCACTCTCCCAGAGAGTGGCAATTGCCCTTACATCTGTCCTACTTGACAGAATGGCCAACACTCATATTTGACATGGACGGAACTGAATCCTCTCACCATGACATAATGGCTCAGCCCTTACATCTGACCTACTCGTCAGAATGGATTTGGATATTTAGCACTCATATCTGACATGGAAGGAACTAAATGCTCTCACCATGATAGAATGCCTCAGCCCCTACATCTGACCTACTCATTAGAATGGCTTTGGAACTCATCAATTTTCCTTGGAGGAAACCTCGATCTGGAGAACACCAAGATTCTCCCTAAAGTACTCGAACTTCACTCTGGCTAATGGCTTTGTCAACACATTAGCTATCTGTTCCTCCATCGCAACATACTGGAGCTTCACTGCTCCTCTCTACACCATATCCTTGATATAGTGATACTTGATCTCGGTGTGCTTCGACTTGTCATGGAACACTGGATTCTTTGATAACTTCATGCAACTTTGGTTGTCACAATGTGTACAAGTAGCATCCATCTGAAGATCAAATAAATCAGACAGTAGCTTCCTCAGCCATACTACCTCATAACTAGCTGAACAAGCTACGACATACTCTTCTTCAGCTATACTCAGTGCCAAATAGGATTGCTTCCTGCTAAACCAAGAGAACACACCTGATCCGATAATGAAGCAACACCTTGAAGTGCTCTTCTTATCGATGGCACTGCCTGCCCAATATGAATCAACATAACCCTCCAGGTTAATCTTTTGATTCACATCGTACTTCAGCCCATAATCAATTGTACCCCTCAGGTACCTCAAAACATGCTTTGCAACAATCAAGTGAACATTTATCAGATCTTACAAGAACTGGCTCAAGGTGTTCACAGCAAAGAAAATGTCTGGTCTCGTGTTCGTCAGGTACATAAATGACCCAATCATCTGACGATACATCGTAGCATCAACTGACTCTAAATAAGCATCATTCAATAGCTTCATGTTCGATGCCATAGGTGCGGCCATAGTCTTGCAGTCCATCATCCCAAACCTCTTCAGGATATCTACTGCATACTTCCCTTTTCCAAGGAAGATTCCATCTGCACTCTGCCGCACCTCCATACCTAGGAAGTAATGCATCATACCCAAGTCCTTCATCTCATACTCAGCAGCAAGCTTTCTCTTCATATCAATAATCAACCCATCCATTCCTATCATGAACAGATCATCTACATAGAGTAGAAGCATCACTGGGTTTCCATCTTCAACCTTGTAGTAAAGGTTGGAATCTGCTCTACTCTTGGTAAAACCCAAACTGGATAGAAAGCTATCAATTATGCCGTACCATGTCCTGGGTGCCTGCTTTAAACTATACAAAGATTTATTCAATATGCATACATGAGACTCCCTATCATGTGTCTCAAAACCGAGTGGCTGTTCTACATACACTTCCTCTTCTACTACACCATTCAAGAAAGCGGGCTTGACATCCATTTGGTGTATCTTCCATTTCATCACTACAGCCAGAGCAAGTACTGATTTGATGGAAGTGTATCTGGATACAAGTGCAAAGGTCTCTTCATATTCTCTTCCCTCTTTTTGAGAGAAATATCGAGCTACAAATATTTCCTTATACTTTTCAATGCTACCATCTGCAGCATGCTTTATCTTGTAGATCCATTTGGAAGTCACAATGGACTTCCCGTTTGGTCTTGGGACAACATCCCAAACATCATTCTTCATGATCAATTGGTATTCTTCGATCATAGCATCCTTCCATTCTTTCTGTTATGCTGCTTCTTCATAACTGGAAGTTTCTTTATCAATGAAATCACATAGTAAAGCTACATACCCGGAATTAGATCTAGTCCTCTTTCTTTCTCTATGATTCTCTTCTGGAGCCCCATATATTTTTGCACCTTGGATAAGTTCTCGTACCCAAGCAGGTTTCCTCTTATGAGAATTCTTCTCCAGAGTTGGATCTATAGGTCTTTGTGGTTCTTCAAATTCTTGATCTTCTTCTCGAGTTTCTTGATTCATGGTTGTATCATGATTCTGGGTGCTTCTGCTTCTTCAGGTTCTTCAGCAGCTCTCTTTCTGGATTTGTTGTAAGCTGCATCTTCATCAAATGTCACATCCCTGCTGATGTCAATATTCTTATATCCTGGGAAATATATTTTGTAAGCCTTCGAGCTTTCAGAGTATCCCACAAATATACCCTTCTTTCCTGAAGGATCTAAGTTAGTCCTCTTCTCTTTTTGGAATGTGGATGTACACACGACAACCAAATATTCTGAGATGGCTGACTTCTGGTTTCTTGCCAGAGAAGAATTCTTCAAGAGTCTTGTTCTTGATTACTCTATGTGGAGTATGGTTCTGTACATACACCGATGTTCTAGCATCTTCTAGCCAAAGATGCATTGGAAGGTCTTGATCATGAAGCATTGCTTTTGTAGCTTCCATGATAGTTCTGTTCTTCCGTTCCGCAACCCCATTCTATTGTGGATTTGTTGAGGCCTGGAAATTCATAGGCAGCAACAGTAAGGGATTCTCCCCAATCAACGTTTCCAACTAGCCCGTTGACTGTTTGGTATAGGGAATCCGTCTGGTTTGCGGTCCGGCTACCGTAGGTCAAGTAACAAACAAGGCTTTACCGGTTGTGGCTCGGTCCACCGAGTTTTTGTATTTGAATTAAAAATGAAATGCAAGTGCCTAACTAAATGCAAGGTGATCAGAATGCAAGGAGCTGTCACAATGTGATGCGCAGGTTCTTACCTCTCATCTTAGACTCGCAAGCAACCAAATCACATACAATAAGAAATAAATTGACTATCTAATCTATCCCTAGGGAGCAAGACTATCATTCATTGGTGAGCAATACATTTTGCACATGCATTATGAAGAATCACAGATAGCTGATACTTCTTTCAAGACACATGAACACTTACATATATTTAAATAACCAGATAGCCGATTATTTTATAAACACCATTTATTACACACAGTGGAAAATATCCCAAAAGATACTGAAGAACATTCAACAAGAACATAGGTTCAGGAAATTAAATACTCTTACAGTAAATGAAACACAGCTGAAAACAAAATAGTTCCTCTTCAACATTATTCATTGAGTCGCATTGATACATTCCACTTTTCACTCTCTCCAATAGGCAAAATTGCAGTTTCCTTTGCAAAACGAAGTAGTTCCTCTTACAAGCAAACATTTACAAAATTTTCCAGGGAAAAATCCCTTTACTTAGCTCCACTTTCAAATATTTAAACTACAATCACAGAGCATTTTGTTTTCCCCCAGATTCTTGGTCTTTCATTTTCTCAAACGCTTCACATTCCTATATCTTGTCTATATGCAATCATGAGCCACTTGGTAACTAATCAGTTTTGGGTTCGCTCCTTTACAGCTCCAGATTTCGTCCTCCACTACCGTGGTTTCAATCACACTTCTACCGAATGGGTCCGTCTTTCTCTGCACCCCGGTAGATTGACCGCTTTCCTCAAAACCGCCTGCCATCAATCGACAAGCATCATTCAAAACAACAAATATTAACAATTAAAAAACGACTATTCCACAAGGAAATGGCAAGGCGCACCACCTACGGGTTTGACAAACCTAGCCTACGATGGTCAACAGGAAACTCACTGGCGGGAAAACTTAAATTCGGCAATCAGAAGGAAATAATATCGGAGGCCACAAGGTTTTCCCAACCACAACGCCGGGTGAGGCATAAGTTGTGGACAAACGAAACATGGGAAAGAGGGGCTTTAAATCAGAAGTCAGACGGTTTTCCATTTCGGGGATGGAAACACTTTTCCCGCTGCAATGGCGGAAAGGTAGAGGCTTCATGCACACAACGGAAAGGTGGGAAAAGTAAATAAAATATCGGATGGCTTTGACATCAGACGCAAAACTGCTTTCCCAGCCGCAACGGCGGAGGAGAATAGGTTTTGGACACACGGCCAAGTAGGTCAATACGCATCGGCCATCGGGGCGATTCGGACTTCGGATGAATAAACGATTTAGGAGCCACAACGGCGGAGGGGATGAAACTTCACATCTTGCGATCTAACATAAAATTTATGCCCGATCACAGAAAAACTAATATTATGCCCGATCACAGAAAAACTAAGTGTTTAAGAGCTCAATACAGCAGCGACCAGACTAAAATATCTCAGAGACAACGGTTTACTTAAAAGGAAATTGATCTGACTAAACTCTGGGTATCAAAACCACATTCAACTCTATGATCCATAATAAAATATTAACATAGACGTGCTCTGGAGAGACAGGCTGCAAATCAATCATTAGAATCGACCAAAGCTAAGGCTAGACCAGACCTTCATGGATCACACGAAATCAAAACAACTCTAAGTGATAAGGAGGGGCCCCTGAATTTAAGAAATTAGGGGGAAAAAGTTGCGGCTGCAACAATTGGCGATTACCTGGTGAACCTAGATCTATGGGATATTATTCTTTGAGTGACAAGCTGCTTAACAACAAGTGCATCTGTTAAATTCTTCCAACCATCTGGATTTCTCAAATTATAGAAGTGTGTCTTTTAATCATTGATGATAGTCCAATTTGGAAAAGTGGAAACCCAGATCTTCAAGTCCAGATAACTCTACTGAGGCCAGAGGATGAATTTCATTATTATCTTTTTCTTCAGGTGACTAATAGCTTTGGCACCACAGGATTGTAGCAGGTGCTGAATAGAAATGTTCGTTTGCTCCGCATTCCCATGCCATTTTCACACTTTTTGTGCTTTCAGAATTTGTCCCTATTCATGCGAGTCTTCCTGTGTGCCTTTCTTACTGAATTTTAATTCAGGATCCTCTATCCCATAGTTCCCTTTTGTGTGAGCGGTATTCTTAATGTTTCAACTCACGGACGGAGAGGATCTTTGGCAATGTGGTACTTATGATTCAACCTTTTTTTTTTATGTATGATGCTTTCATAGGAGTTTCGACTCTTTTCAACCTTTTAGCATTTACTTCTTGGCATGGGATCATTTGTATTTAACATACTGTTCACCTTTCTCTTTTCCATGGGTCCTCTATTATCGCCCCTTAGAACATTTTAAGTGTGAAGTGGATGCAGCCTCAACATAGTATTCTGGACTCTATGAATCCGACTTATTTCATAGGGATTAAGTAGGACTTCAATGCACACAGAAACATTCGAGAAAACAACTAGACTAGAAGAAGTTCAATCAGCAACACACAGGCTGATACTCAACATATTTGCTATTCCCAAAAAGATCTTAATGTCCTCCAGACAACCGCAAGTTCGTTCCCTTTATTGAAAATCAATAAACTCAAATTTAAACCAAATGAAAGCATGACTCAAAAAACAATCACACGGCTTATTTATATACAAGACAGAAAAGCTCAAAGAAAACTCAAGAAAAATATGGCTTGAGAAACAAACCATTAACTGGCAAGTTCTCCTCCCAACCTTGTAAATCTTGCATCTTATACGTAACAGGGCCGAGTTTTGCTGTGAATTGAAACGGGCCTACCCACAACTGCTAGAACTTAGTATGCTTTCCCTTCTCATCATGGGGATGGTCCCACTTGAGAACTAGGTCTCCCACTTCCAAGTCCTTTTTTCCAACTTTATGTTTGTCAAAACATCTTTTTACTACCTCCTGCTGTTGCTTAAAATGTTCTTTGGCCTTGGATCTGGCCTCCTCTGCTTTTAGGAGATTATATATTCTTATTTGTAAAACTTCACTCTCCAACCCACTAGACTCCTGAGCTAAAATAGAAGACGGTAGCATGATATTGGGAGGCAGGATGGCTTCCTTACCATACACAAGGGTATAGGGTGACACTCCTATTGCAAACTTGGGGGTGACTCTGTCAGCCCACAGGGCGTTGGGTAAGGTTGAGTGCCAACTTCTCTGGTTTTCTATTACAGTCTTCTTCAGAATTCTAATGAGGTTTTTATTAGAATATTTAGCCAGGCCATTCCCTTGTGGATAGTAGTTAGAAGAATAATGTAATTTTATCCCTTTATGATGTTCAAATGCAGTCAATTTAATTGATGAAAATTATTTAGCATTATCAAAAACTAACGAAATTGGAACTCCAAACCTGGTCATGATATGATATTGTAGGAAGCTAATGACTTCGTCTTCGTTTATCTTACGCAGTGGGATAGCTTCGACCCAGCGAGTGAAATAATCAGTCATAGTAAGAATGTACTTGTGCAGCAGGGAAGAATTTGGTTTTATTTCTCCAATAATGTCTAGCCCCCATTGCTCAAATGGTTCCATGATCATCACACGATTTAGGGGTACTGCTACTTTAGGCTGTCTTCCACCACACCTTTGACAAATATCACATTTTCTGACATGTGCATGTGCATCCTTGAAGAGTGTAGTCCAATAGTAACTGGCTCTAAGGATTTTGTGGGCTGTAGTGTCGCCTGAATAATGTCCCCCAGCTGAACCATCATGTAATTCTGCCATTACTTTCTTTGCGTCTTCCTTTTCTGAACATCTGAGGAGAACCTCATCATAATTCTTTCTGAATAATACTCCTTCAACAAGTTGATAGGAGGCCGATTTAAGACGCAGAGCTCTTCTTTGTTTGGAATTCCAATGTTCTGGCAACAACCCTGACTGCAAGTAATGCACAAGGTCTCTATACCAAGACTCAGGAGCTGTAAACAAAGGACATACTTCCATTACATGCAATTCGGCTTCATATTCCCATGCTTATTCTTCGTTGTTTCTACTTTTAGTCATCAATTTGCATAACCCTTGACCTTTCGCTATAGAGGCTGGCTTGAATTCAAGGTCATATTCTTGAAGAGTTGTTACCCAATTGCCCCTTCTTTCTCCTAACTCTTTCTATATGAGAAGGGATCTTACAGCTGGGTAAGGGACTATTACCTTGGTTCGCTTTTTTAATATATAAGGCCCGAATTGCTTCACTGCCTTAAATACTGGGTAAGCTTGCTCATCAATGGCTAGGTAGTTTAATTCAACCCCTTGTAACCCAGTGCTCATGAAAGAGATTTGGAATTCATCACTCCCATCCTCCTTTTGCGTAAGCACAGCTGCCAATGAATCATCAGATGCAAATGTATACATAATAAAGTCTTTATCAAAGTCTGGGCTTTTTAGGGAAGGCGCATGTGCAACAACAGTCTTGATTTTACTGAAAGCATTCTTTTCAATTTTAGTCCACTTAAATTGTGCATTTTGCTTGACCATCTGCTGCAATGGCTTAACAGTATGGGCAAAATCAGGTACAAATATTCTTACAAAATTTATGGTTCCCATAAACGATTGCATTCCCTTTTTATTATGGGGCAGAGGGATTTGTTCAATGGCCTTAATTCTTTCTGGGTCTATAGATATACCTCTCTTTGAAACTATATTCCCCAGCAACTTGCCTTCCGTGAACGCGAATACGCACTTCTTAGAATTGAGGGAGATGCCATATTTCCGACAGCGTTCGAAAATTTGCTTTAGGTGGAACGCGTGCTCCCCTCTTTTATTCGAGAATATTGTAATGTCATATAGGTAAACTATAGCACTTCGTCCAATCAGTCCATGGAAATCTATGTCCATAGCTCTCTGAAATGTCACTACAGCATTAATCAGTCCAAAGGGCATACTTCTATTGGCAAAAATTCCCCATTTGGTCCTGAACATTGTCTTTAATATGTCTTCTTTGGCTACCAATACTTGATTGTAGACAGAGAACCCGTCCAATAATGAAAAAAGTTCAGAACCTGAAACCATTTGTAACAACTGCTCCATGGGAAGCACATAGTAGTTATGTTTATCCGATGCACGGTTTAAGTTTTTGAAGTTCACACACAGTCTGATTTCTCCCGACTTCTTTCTGATGGGTACCAGATTTGATACCCACTCAGAGTGTCTGACTTTGAAACTGATTCTAGCATCTAATAATTTTTTTACCTCACTCTGAATCAGCAGTTCCAGCTTTGGATGCATTTTCCTCAAGGGCTGCTGATATGGCTTGACTCCGGCCTTGATGGGAACAATGTGTTTGATGATGCTGGTATCATCTGCTTTTAAATCTTGGTACGTCCAGGAAAAGACATATTTGTATTGTTTAAAAAAACTGACGAACTTATCTCTTTCCGCTGGTGAACAACATTTGTCAAGGTTCATAAACTTAGGATTTGTCTCATTCCCTAAGTTTATCGGCTCGAATTGTAGAGTTGAGCTATGCGTCTTCACGTTGGCGTGTCTTCTGAACTTTTCATTCAAGTCAAACATCTTCTCTAATGTTATGACCCCTTTAGGGATGAAATTGTCAAATTTCATCTCAGCCTAGTGTTCTTCATCATCAATAATCGCTCCTTTGAATACCTTGTCATTTGTTAAACATTCTATAATTTGCTGGTCATCATCAAACACCTATAGGTTGGTGATCATATCAAGTACTGAAGGCCTAAAAATCAATTCAACAGTACATCGATTATTTGAGAGTACAATCCTAGCGGCCGAAGTGGCTAATAAGTCAGCTGCTGCGTTTCTAATTCTTGGGATCGAAGTAATATTGAATGCATTAAAACATTTAAGCAGTTCCCATACCTCATTCTGGTAAGCTTTCAAGTGAGGAGAAATACAGTGGATTTGATTCCGGATTTGTTTCACAATAATTTTAGAATCCCCAAAAACTTTTAAATTACTTACCTTCAATTCAATCGCTTTCTTGAGTCCCTGCACCAATGCTTCATACTAAGCTGTATTATTAGTACACTCAAACTCTAATCTACATAACAGGAAATGTTTATTCTTCTGTGGATCAATAAGGACACAACTAGCCCTTGACCCTTCTAATGTCTTTGAGCCATCAAAAAATAAAGTCCAAAAATCACTAACTACTGAATGTAAATCTATTCCTACTGCTAAGTCTACTATTTTACAGTCAATCTCATCAGCCTGCGAGAATCGAAGGAGATCAGGATGGGTATCGAATGGGTTGTTGGCTTCTTCCGCTTGATAATTCCCTGGTTCTAGCTCAAGAAAATAGTTTCCCAATACAGAATCCACTGGTATATTCTTTTCATCCAGTTGAGTAACATTGTACTTCATGTGGGGTTCTCTTAGAATTTTAATCTGTTTTGGACTCCCTTTGTATGGAAACCACAGATGTGACCAATCTGAGGCAAAATATCCATTTAATTTCGCTGACCAATCTCTGCTCAGGACCAGATCGTAAGCGTCTGGTATATCAGCCACCACGATGTTAATAACTTGGCATACTTTGTCATTGGAGGTCAGACGGATGAGGACGTCTTCCATCTCACCAATTACCTTAATGTCTGTCCTATCCAACTGAACCACCCTCCATGTGGTAGGCTTAGGCTGCCCATTTATCTTCTTACATATTGATATGGGCATGACATTGATGGATGCTCCTGAGTCTACAAAAGAATTGTGCACGTTATGATTAAAAATTTCAAACGTCAAGAGGAAAGGTGGATGTTTAGATTTAGAATTACTTCCAACGCTGGTTTCTCCAACTTCTTCTTCATCTCGAGGTTGATTGTCGAAGGGAAGCTTGTCATCTGATGCTTCAAGTGCTTTTAGCAGTCTCTCTTTTTGATGTGGCACCTTACACATTTTGAATAATGGAACATTCGCTTTTACCTTTTTTTAAATCCTCCACAACATCATAATTCATCAGTCATCCAATGGGATGGGGTTTATCAGCATTTTCTTCACTTAACTTGGCTATTGTATCGAACTGTCTAGGATTTTGGCTGGTAATCGTGAATTCTGGAATCTTATCAGCCGAGGCTCTATTTTGAAACTTCTTCTTAACATTTCTCTGAAGCCTTCTAATCTTTGGGAGAATAAGACTGTCTTCCTTGACCGTTCCTTTGATCCTTGTGGCCACGTTGGTGTCCATAACGCCCTTGTATTCCTGAGTCTCTCCTTCTTCAGCGTCAAATAATGAGAAAGAATTCCATAAAGCCAGGGTTTCCTCCTCCTGCTCTTTATTAGATGTAGAGGCAGAATTCTCTTTTCTTTCTCCATCTTCTTCTTCTGTTAATTTCGAATCCAATAGTTGATTCATCACCAGCATCATAGAGTTTATCCATTGCTGACAATTCTTTTCAGAGTATGGCTGTTGGTGGAAAGTGCAGAAATTTTCCATGCCGACCTCTGTTAGATTCATGGATGCAGCGTTATGAGGAGGAGTATGAGAATGATCCTTATCCTCTCTTTTCTTATAATATGGCTTATAAAACTTTTGCGCCTCCTTTTCTTTCCCCATATCTATGATCTTGTTGGAAAGCTTCTGCATCATCTTGGCCATATTCTCCAAGTCAGGCGACTTTTCTTCCTTAGGCTTAGTGAACAATAAGGTTTTTCTTCCCGCACCTTTCTCTCCTGATTGTTCTGGATAGTCTTCAATACTTTCTCTTTCCGCTTCCACCACTTCTGCCTCTTCATAGGTCTCTGTCAAAGTAGGATTGGCCTTACCTTTTGCAAACATGGCCAAATCAGGGCCTAAAGCTGAAGTATAGTACTCAATCAGTACTTTGTCCGAAGGCTTATCTGTTTAAGAGAAATTCTTAAGATATGCTACAAACCATTGTGTGAAACTGTGCACTTTTTCCTTTTTTTCTTTCTTCAAAGCACATAGTCCTTTCATAAGGGAGGCGTGAGTCTTTTGGACTGCATACTCACTTTTGAGCATTCTTTCGAAGGTATCCCAGTCTGGGATAGAGTTAGTGGGCAATCCAAAATACCATGAGGATGCAGCTCCTTTGAGGGTATGCAGGAATAGTCTACAAACCACATCTTCATGCTCCCCCGCCCTTAATCCTTCTATTGCCAAGTAGTAACTCTGTAGGTAATCATGCACTAGGATGTTCTCATTGGGGTCAAATTTAGGCAGTAAATTTTCAAAGGCTTGAGGTAGGTCATGCAAAGGCGGGGTCAGATTTAGAGGTGATCTAGCTCTCCATGCAAGAGGTGGATTTGGTGGGTTGGGTGGCTAGTTGGCGTTAACTCCTGCCATAAGTAAAGGTGGAGAGTGAGGAGGTGAACCAAAAGGGGTGTGAACAGGAGAACTGTAAGGGGTATCTGGGCCTACTTGGTTCAAAGGTAATTCAACCTCCTGCAGAGCTATCTCTACAAGTTTTTCCCAGTCTCCAACCAACACTGAATCTTCTACTACAAGACGGTCTTTCTTCTTGTATTCTCTTCTAGGCAATTCGGGGATAATTGGCAATCCTCCTATCTTCTTTACATAAGCATGGGTGTGTCTTCTCAGGTTAATAACAATTTTTTTGTGAACAGGATATAAATATTCTCTATTTTCTTCCGGGGTTGGATTATGGAACCACTTCTTTCAGAAATGTCACCGGTGGAAAAATCTCGGGAAAACAAGTTTCTGCGGCCAACCATGCACTAGTGTCCCTCCTTCTAGCGCCAAAACCTATTGAGGCTGGAAATTCACAAGTAGTAACAGTAAGGGATTCTCCCCAATCAACGTTCCCAACTAGCCTGTTGACTATTTGGTATAGGGAATCCGTCCGGTTTGCGGTCTGGCTACTGTAGGTCAAGTAACAAACAAGGCTTTACCAGTTGCGGCCCGGTCCACCGAGTTTTTTTATTTGACTTAAAAATGAAATGAAAGTCCCTAACTAAATGCAAGGTGATTAGAATGCAAGGAGCTATCACAATGTGATGCATAGGTTCTTACCTCTCGTCTTAGACTCACAAGCAACCAAATCACATACAATAAGAAATAAACTAACTATATAATATATCCCTAGGGAGAAAGATTATCATTCATTGGTGAGCAATACATTTTGCACATGCATTATGAAGAATCACAGATAGCTGATACTTCTTTCAAGACACATGAACACTTACATATATTTAAATAACTAGATAGCCGATTATTTTATAAACAACATTTATTACTCACAGTGGAAAATATCCCAAAAGATACTGAAGAACATTCAACAAGAACATAGGTTAAGGAAATTAAATACTCTTACAGTAAATGAAACACAGCTGAAAACAAAATAGTTCCTCTTCAACATTATTCATTGAGTCACATTGATACATTCCACTTTTCACTCTATCCAACAGGCAAAATTGCAGTTTCCTTTGCAAAACGAAGTAGTTCCTCTTGCAAGCAAACATTTACAAAATTTTCCAGGGAAAAATCCCTTTACTCAGTTCCACTTTCAAATATTTAAACTACAATTACAGAGCATTTTGTTTTCCCCTAGACGCATGGTATTTCAGTTTCTCAAATGCTTCACATTCCTATATCTTGTCTGTATTCAATCATGAGCCACTTGGTAACTGATCAGTTTTGGGTTCGCGCCTTTACGGCTCCGGATTTCATCCTCCACTCCCCTGGTTTCAGTCACACTTCCATCGAATGGGTCCATCTTTCTCTGCACATCGGTGGATTGACCGCTTTCCTCAAAACCGCCTGCCATCAATTGACAAGCATCATTCAAAACAACAAATATTAACAACTAAAAGATGACTATTCCAAAAGGAAATGGCAAGGTGCAACACCTGCGGGTTTGACAAACCTAGCCTATGATGGTTAAGAGGAAACTCACTGGCGGGAAAACTTAAATTCGGCAATCGGAAGGAAACAAGATCGGAGGCCACAAGGTTTTCCCAGCCGTAACGCCGCGTGAGGCATAAGTTGTGGGCAAGAGGGGCTTTAAATTGGAAGTCGGACGGTTTTCCGTTTCGGGGGTGGAAACACTTTTCCCCCCGCAACGACGTAAAGGTAGAGGCTTCAAGCACGCGATGGAAAGGTAGGAAAGGTAAATAAAAAATCGGACTTCTTTGACATTGGACACAAAACTGCTTTCCCAGCCGCAACGGCAGAAGAGAATAGGTTTTGGACACATGCGCAAGCAGGTCAATACGCATCGGCCATCGGGGTGATTCGTACTTTGGACAAATAAATGATTTTGGAGCTGCAATGGCGGAGGGGCTGAAACTTCACAGCTTCCGATCTAACATAAAATTTACGCCCGATCACAGAAAAACTAAGTGTTTAAGAGCTCAACACATCAGCGACCAAACTAAAATATCTTAGAGACAACATTTTACTTAAAAGGAAACTGATCTGACTAAACTCTGGCTATCAAAACCACATTCAACTCTGCGATCCACAATAAAATCTTAACACAGACGTGCTCTGGAAAGACAGGCTACAAATCAATCATTAGAATTGACCAAAGCTAAGGCTATACCAGACCTTCATGGATCACACGAAATCAAAACAACTCTAAGTGATAAGGAGGGGCCCCAAAATTTAAGAAATTAGGGGGGAAAAGTTGCGGCTGCAACAGGATTATAAGGAGTGGACAAGTCCCTCTTAATCCTTGATTCTTTGCATAGCTCTTTGAATTCATTTGAAGTGAATTCTCCACCATTATGTGATCAAATGGTCTTGATCTTATTTTCAGTATGGTTTTTTATCAAGGATTTGAATTCTTTACACTTGCTGAATACTTCATCTTTGTTCTTCATAAAGTAAACCCATGTCTTCCTAGAAAAGTCATCAATAAAAGAAACATAATATACATACCCGCTTAGAGAGTTTGATGACATAGGACCGCATACATCAGAGTGGATGATTTCCAAGATTCCTTTTGCTTTGCTTTCGTTGCTTGGAAATGTCTTCTTTGTATTCTTTCCTTTCGCACATCCTTTGCAGACCCCATCATGTTTTGCTTGAATTTCTGGAAGAACTTCGACAACTTTTCTTGCAATAGGTAGTGCTCTATAATGCACATGTGCAAGGCTTCTATGCCAAAGTTCACTTGGCTTTACTGTGTCATGGACCAAGGCTTGTTCTGTATGGCCCTTCAGTTTGTATAATCCTCCTTCTTGTTCTCCAATTAATACCGCATCATCGATAGTCTTTCCTTTTGGCCACATGATGACTTGACCATCTATGAATGCAACCCACATTCCTTTTGCATCTAATGCTGATATGGAGAGAAGGTTATTCTTGAGTCCTGGCACAAACAATACTTCTTTCATTGTTAGAGATTTTCCAGAGTCTAACTTATATGAGGATTCCCCAATACCTTTTATTGGATATTGGTAGTCATCTCCTAGCTTTACCTTGTGAGGTGATTCATGTTCTGACAGTCTTATGAAGGATTCCTTGAATCCAGTCATATGTTTGGAAGCCCCACTGTCTATAAGCCAATCATCACTACCATGAGTAATGTTACCTGTGAGAGCTGATATCAAAACATATTCATCCTCGCTTGAAGAATCTTCACTTTCATATCTGGATCTCTTTCTGGATGGTTCATCATCCTCTACAGCATGAGCATGATGTCTTCTTTTGTTTCTCTTCTTCACTATCTTATGTTTGTTAGGACAATTCCTTGCATAGTGTCCTGCTTCATCACAAGTATAGCATATGATCCTAGATACATCTCTTCTAGTATTATCTCTGTGGGATTTCTTACCTCTAGAGCCATGAGGTCTTCTTTTGCTTGACTTGGAGTGAGACTTGGAGTGTATTGTAAGATCTTGGTCTTCACTTCCCATATTCTCTTCTCGAGCTGCTATCCAAGATTCTTCTTGAGAGCACTCTTCCCATAGTCTGCTGAACTTGACTAACTTCTTCCTAGCACAGATTCCTTGGATGAAAGAATCCCATGGCCTAGGAAAGACATTCAATGTAGTCATTACAATCTCTGCATTTTCCACTTCTTCATCAACTGCTTCTAGTTGCTCTTTGATTTGATAAAATCTTTTGAAGTAAGACTGGATTGTTTTTGCATTCTGAATCTTCACATTTTTTAGTTGGTTTCATAGGGTCATCTTCCGATTGATGTTCTTCCCTTCAAACAATTTGGTTAGGGAATCAAACACAGCTTTAGGTGTCTTTAGAGAGGACAACTGTGGGATAAGGTGATCCTTAATAGAATCAACAATGATCCTCTTTTCCATAACCATATTCTTCTTATGTAAGGCCTTTGCCTCATCTCCCTCTGGAACTAGAACCTCCTCATGAATGTAGGAGTCTAATTCATTTTCTTCCAAGACCAAGGAGATTCTATACTTCTAGGCTAAGAAGTTTTCATCTCCCTCGATATTTTCATCAAGATTGGTATGATGAGACATCTTAAATGAGAACCTCAAATGGAAATACAAAAGATTTTAGATATTACCAAGTTCAAGATGTCGGAGCTAAAACTTGAGCTAAAATCCTACAGAGCTGGTTCAGGAGCAAATTAGGGTTTTGATTTTCCAGAGTTCTGTCCACCCAAATGCCTTGAAATTTTTCCCTAACTTCAATTTTGGGGAGGATATCAATCCAGGCCTAGGATCATTGAAAAATTCCTCTTCTGTGAAAATCCCTAATTTCCGACAGTAATGATAGGTCCAAAACTGAAAAACATCAGAATTGGATTATGCTTCGAGAGAAAGATGCACCCTAAGGAGGAGAGTTGTTCCACCTTACTTTTGCTGAAAATCTATGGAGGAAGATCCAAAAACTAGGAAGCCCTAGCTCCCACAGCTACACAGTGTCTTCTTCTCAGGTTAGCTCTGTTACCATGTTAGTTTTTCAACATTAAGCTAGCATTATGTTAGGATCTTTTCTGAGAGAATAACAAGTACAACAATCAAACACAAGAGATAATGAACACAATGTTTTTGATCAGGAAAACCATAAATGGAGAAAACCCCACAATTTTTTTAGAGATATAATCAAGACAAGATGTAAAACCCCAAAACAGTAAGATGCACTCCCGACAACAGTAATATTTTTCTTGTCTAGCCCCAGTGTCTTTCCTTCCTCAACTATGCGCTACACTTGAGTGTGTGAGTGATGTGTGCTAAATAGAGATCCCAGATATCTATTTATACTAATCCCAGCATGACTAAAACCCTGCTAGGGTCGACCTCTACTTGGAGAGTCTAATAACCTTAGTGCCCTAGAACTGCAGGGACTTTAACCCTTACGCAATCGGAGGGTTACCCACTATGACTTGACATGAATTTTTTACATTATTGATCCTCCCGATTAGAACATCGGGGCATGACAACATAACTCAAATACATAATAGATACATCCCGGAATAAACATTAGGTTACAATACATAAGATACATAAATGAATACATTCCGAAGTTAAAAATACATCAACACTCCCTCTTAACTAGGAAGGTATTCTTTCGACACAATTTTCAGCACTAGTCTTCTTCTCTGTATCAACTGGACCATCTCGTCATCTGCATCTCGATTCTTTTGAGTCTTCAAATCATCTTCATCTTCAATTTATCGTCATCCTTCTAATCTAGATCATCTCTTGATCTAGATCATCATGGGACATCATCACTGGATCTGGATCATCTCTCGATTTGGATCATCATGGAACATCATCATTGGATCTGGATCATCTCTCGATCTGGATCAACATCACTGGACTGGATCTGGATCATCACTCTATCTGGATCATGATTTGGATCATCTCTTGATCTGGATCATAACTCGATCTGGATCTCTCGGAGTCATCATAACTGGATCTGGATCTCACATGGTCATCATCATGTGTGTACTATCTCGTCATAGGAAGTTCTATAGAGCCAACCTTCTTTCATGTTGGTTGTAGGTCTAGCCATCAGGTAGGTCTTCGCCCAACACTTATATCTGACCTACTCATCGGAAAGGCATGCCTACCACTTACATCTGACCTACTCGTCAGAAAGGCATGCCCAACACTCACATCTAATCATGTAGTAAACTACAATCACATCAGAAAGGCCCCGCACCCACATCTATCATGGAAGGAACTAAATCCTCTCGGCATGACAGAATGGCCTGCCCTTACATCTGACATGGAAGGAACTTAATCCTCTCACCATGAAAGAATGGCCCACACTTACATCAGCCATGGAAGGAACTTAATCCTCTCACCATGATGGAATGGCCTGCACTTACATCGGCCATGGAAGGAACTTAATCCTATCACCATGAAGGAATGGCCTACAGTTACATTGGCCATGGAAGGAACTTAATCCTCTCACCATGACGGAATGACACGCACTCACATCTGACCTGGAATGAACCAAATCCTCCACCCTCGTCAGAAAGGCCCCCAGTCCTAGACTGAGCTACCTAGTAACTGACCAGGTTCCTCCACTCTCCTAGAGAGTGGCAGTTTCCCTTACATCTGTCCTACTCGACAAACTGGCCAGCACTCATATCTGACATGGAAGCAACTGAATCCTCTCACCATGACAGAATGGCTCAGCCCTTACATCTGACCTGCTCATTAGAATGGATTTGGATCTTTAGCACTCATATCTTACATGGAAGGAACTGAATCCTCTCACCATGATAGAATGCCTCAGCCCTTACATCTGACTTGCTCGTCAGAATGGATTTGGGACTCATCAATTTTCCTTGGAGGAAACCTCGATCTAGAGAACACCAAGATTCTCCTTGAAGTACTCGAACTTCACTCTGGCTAATGGCTTTGTCAACACATCAGCTATCTTTTCCTACATCACAACATACTAGAGCTTCACTGCTCCTCTCTGCACCATATCCCTGATATAGTGATACTGATCTCGATGTGCTTCGACTTGTCATGGAACACTGTATTCTCTGATAAATTCACGCAACTCT
The DNA here is from genome assembly GCA_001517045.1 of Pseudotsuga menziesii. Taxonomy (NCBI): domain Eukaryota; kingdom Viridiplantae; phylum Streptophyta; class Pinopsida; order Pinales; family Pinaceae; genus Pseudotsuga; species Pseudotsuga menziesii. The sequence goes on from LPNX010498619.1 coordinate 53,531, forward strand.
AGTTGTCACAATGTATACAAGTAGCATCCATCTGAAGATCAAATAAATCAAACAGTAGCTTCCTCAGCCATACTGCCTGACAACTAGCTGAACAAGCTGTGACATACTCTGCTTAAGCTGTACTCAATGCCACACAGGATTGCTTCCTGCTAAACCAAGAGATCACACCTGATCCCATAATGAAGCAACACCCTGAATTGCCATTCCTATCGATGGCACTGCCTGCCCAATCTCAATCAACATAAACCTCCAAGTTAATCTTTTGATTCGCATCGTACTTGAGCCCATAATCAATTGTACCCCTTAGGTACCTCAGAACATGCTTTGCAGCAATCAAGTGAACATTTCTTAGATATGACAAGAACTCTCTCAAGGTGTTCACAGCAAAGCAAATGTCTAGTCTTGTGTTCTTCAGGTACATCAATGACCCAATCATCTGACAATACATCATAGCATCAACCGAATCTGAAGAAGAATCATTCAATAGATTCAGGTTCGATGCCATAGGTGTGGCCATAGTCTTACAGTCCATCATCCCAAACCTCTTCATGATCTATACTGCATACTTCCCTTGTCCAAGGAAGATTCCATCCGCACTCTGCCACACCTCCATACCTAGGAAGTAGTGCATCATACCCAAGTCCTTCATCTCATACTTGGCAACAAGCTTTATCTTCATATCATTAATCAACCCATCCATTCCTTTCATGAACAGATCATCTACATATAGTAGAAGCATCACTGGGTTGTCATCTTCAACATTGTAGTAAATGTTGGAATCTGCTTTACTCTTGGTAAAACCCAAACTGGATAGAAAGCTATCAATTCTGTTGTACCATGTCCTAGGTGCCTGTTTTAAACCGTACAGGGCTTTCTTTAATCTACATACATGAGACTTCCTATCATGTGTCTCAAAACTGAGTGGTTGTTATACATACACTTCCTCTTCTACTACACCATTCAAGAAAGTGATCTTGACATCCATTTGGTGTATCTTCCATTTCATCACTGCAGACAAAGCAAGTACTGATCTGATGGAAGTGTATCAGCTACAAGTGCAAATGTCTCTTCATAGTCTATTCCCTCTTTCTGAGAGAAACCTTAAGCTACAAATCTTGCCTTATACTTTTCAATGCTACCATCTGCAGCATGCGTGATCTTGTAGATCCATTTGGAAGTCAAAATGTGACAGTCCAATATTGGAATAGTATTGGGGTTTGATTTTATTTTACCACCAGCAGATCCAAGGTTATGATGAGGGTTTCCATATTTCACTAAGTTGCAGCAATATGAATGAACAACATACAATCATGAACTTCTTCATGTAACCAGTCGTAACTTTTTTGTTGCAGGAGCAGTAGGAAAACGTTGGACTGAGGAAGAAATTCTATGGAGGATTGTGTGTGTTCCTTTCATTGAACATTGAGCTCTGAATTTTAGGAGATGTTATGATTTGACAATGTTTTGTTGAGGTAGCATGATGATTATCATGAAGACAATGATGAAAATAGTGATGTACATGGTGAAGTGTTGTATGATAGTGACACAGGTGTACTTGACAGAGATGTATCTAATAGCTTGTTTTGACATGAAGTGACAATGATGCCTTGATAAGCATATTGGCATAACAGTAGATTTGATACTACATCATAAAATACCACTACATTAGCCTTGATGACAATGACATACATGACATAACATAGATTGATTTGGCTCAATACTGTATTGGCATGAGGAAAGTTTGGGAATACTTGTTATTGTATTAGGGGTTCAAATAGACCCTTGAAATCCTGAGAGTAGATGATCAGAATTTTGAATTCTTGTGTATGACCAAAGGCTTTTGACGAAATAAGAACATTAGAGAAAATTTGAGGTCTAAAATGGGCCTCCTAAGGAAAATAATAAAATAATAGTTAAAATAATAAAATAATAGTTATTAATTTTGGAGGAAGAAT
>LPNX010498634.1:0-33121 GCA_001517045.1 Pseudotsuga menziesii
CTTATTATTTTTGGAATACCTAGTTATAAAGAAAAATGAACTTTTGTTTCATATGAACCCTTTTATGCAAAGGGCATGGCTCAGATATGCCTCATTTGCACAGAAGCTCCTTAACTAGAAACTTATGATTTTTACAAGATCACTGTGGATACCATGGGGGGTTCACTGATTGAGCTTGTTACATAGCACAACCATTCATGGGATATTAAATAATGTCCCTACTTTCACTAAATATTGGAAAATTCCTCCTAAAATTGTATTCTTGAGCCCCCCTCCCAATATACCTTTCCAATTAAGACAACCCCTAGTTTTACCAAATATTGTAGATATCCATTTTTATTGACCCATTTTTAATATCCCCTTTATATCATATTATCAAGTTGTAACAAACATGAGCCCTAACACATCTTAGTATAGGAAAACATGATGCTAAATAAAAGAATAGTATAATGCTAATAATGATCCCACTAGGATCGTAGGGTCGACTGATCAATTTGGAGCATTGGATAGTGGAATACCCAACGAATTAGTAATGACTAAGGAAAAATGCGTAAAATACAACCCATTGAAAAGATCAATGTGACAAATAATGTAAAAGACTAATTGTCCAATCGTTAGTTCAATGCTTAGAAAATATGATAATTGCAAATGATTCACACCACAACATACGAATCTACCAATTTTATATCATGTAAATACAAGTATATCCATAGAGAGCTCATGTGTTCTATATGATTAATAAATTAAACTCCATAAAAATGCAAAATTGAAACCCTTTGAAGGATGGAATTCCCTACCTTCCTATCAAAACAAACATCATTGATGTTTGAACCCAAGAGAGCATAGAAAAATTCCTCTTACTTTCCAATAACACCATATTAATATGTGCAGAGCTTGGATTTGGGTCATTCACAAGATGCAATGAAAACAAGTACAAATGTCTTTCCCCTAACAGTTCTTGTCTGTTTGTTAACAGTTTGCTCTCATAATACGTGCGAGGGTTGTATTCCCAACGAACTCTATGGAAACAAGTACAAATGTCTCTGCTACAGGGAAATTGAGAGCACATGAGCTCTCCACTCCAGTGGTTCAAATCAGTGGTTTTCGTAACCTTTAAATTATAAAAGCATCCACGCGGCTACTCCTCCTGTGTTAGGAAACATAGTAGTAGTAATATGGCATTTTAGGGGTAGTATCAGTTTTTAGGTTTTGATTAGGTTAGGCAAATATATCCACATGGATTTTATTAAATAATATGATAATGTAATGAGGTATTATTAAATAATATGATAATTTGATGGGGGCAGTCTATCTATGAGGGGTTTTCGACAATCCGGTGATTTTTAATCAGCCTTTTGTGATTTTTTTTTTAAATTCTAAATTTTGAAGTGTTGGATTCCATATCATCAAATACCTCCAATTTCATTAAGATTATATAAGTTTAACAATTATCATATTGTTAAGAATTATAATCTCAACTGTTTATTATAGTCAATGATGCATTAATTGGTTGGTTAATCAATATACCCATTATATGTTCATCATCATTTACTTCTCTTTTTAAATCTTTAATACATACCTTTTCAAGAATTAATATAAAATTTCTAAATTATTATGTAAAAAAAAACTAAAATTTAGCTCATTGTGTTTTGATTATCTATTTCTGGCTGACTTTTCCTTTTCAAAAATTAATAAATAATTTCTAAATTATTATATAAAAAACAACACAAAAAACTAAAAAAAAATGAAAATATCTCATCATGAAAATATCCATGACTAATTTATTTTAGCTGATTGTGTTTTGATTATCTATTTCTTTATGGTTTTTCTGAAATATTGCAATGTGCTCACTTAAACTCTTGATGGAATCATGCTCGTTGAAGAATTGCAAATAATAATAATTATAATTGATTTTAAATTCTTGCAATATTCATTTATTACTTATAACACCAATGTCCTTTGTAACATTTTAAACATCCAAAAATAAATAATTTTTGAAACCATTATTTATTTAAAAATTAATTATTTTCTTTTTTCACATACTTTCTCAAGTAATATTAAATACATATATATATATATATATATATATATATATATGCACACAACAAAACATTATAAATACCTTGAATTCATGCCCATATCGCAGCACTTTGAAATTCATTTTGGATATATAGTTTTTTAAATAACATAATCAAGCTTGACCTTATGCTCTTCCGTTTTTCACTTATTATGTCCCGGACAAGGGGATATATATGAATCGGTGAGGCTAATTATTTGGACTAATCTGTATCAACTTCAATAAAAACATATAATTTTTGCTATAGTTTGTATCAATTATTCTTGGGGAATTATTTAAATTTTGATTTATCTTACTTCGTATTGGTTTATATAGGTGACATAGGCCTGGGAATTTGTGCCCCAAGACGTGGCAGCGGGTTAACGTTAGCAACATTAACTTAGTTTTTTCCTTGATCATACATACGTGTCTATTGCATGCACCTTTCCACAGTGGATGCACAGATTAGTATTCAATGCAACACCTTAATACATGGTTAGGAAATGGACCTTTCCCTGCTTGAGCAAAGCCGTCGAGACACACATCAAGTCAAGTGCATATCAACTGCCACGCGGCCATTGAAAAACAATGGCAGGCCATTTTATGCCTGAGTTAAAAAAAATGTAGTTGGTAGTCATTCTAGATTATTTATATATCTGAAACTAAGGTGCCCGAAAACCATTTCTTTTTTATAAAAAATAAATAAAAGTCTTTCCTACGAATAGGATAGAATTACCTCAAGTATCGAGAAAATGCATACAATAATTTCAGATTGCATGTACATTAATTTCAGAGTGCATGTTTGTTCTATTTGCTTTTGCTAAAGAAAAACAAGTTGAAGAGCTTCGAATGTTGGGTAGAGGGTATCCATTTGTCTAATTATGAAATTTGAATGTGATTGGCAAATGATATCTGAAAGTGAAATAATTATGAAATGATCTACATAAGGCTAGCTGGCCTCTGTTTTGAAAAAAATGCTTCATTTTATGGAGTGCCACAACGATGAAGTACTTATTATTACCATTTGTCCTGTTTCTTGCACACAATATTCATTTTCTTCTTCTGTTACGTTGGCTTCGTTGTTAGGTTGCTTGCTCTTCAACTACAGACTTAGAAGGCCAAGGAAGACCAGTTTCTTTCTTGCTCGTTACCTGCAGACTATGAAGAGGGAATGAAGGCCAGTGAGTAAAGCAGTTAGTCACTTTGTTTACTGGCATGATGGAAGAAGCTGGGCGATTCCTGCAGGTGACTTTGACAGGCGTTCAGTTTGGCCTTGCATTGTCCATAGAAATTGTAAGTGGACGCACTGAATAGAGAAGAATAATAGGCAATCAAGTCCTTGTTTACAGCAATTCTGAGGCAAATAATCTATTTTAACTTCGTTAAAACTCATTTTCATGGCAATTCAATTGGAAACCAGCTTTTAAGTTCAAATGTAAAGAATGTGTATGTATGCTATTCAAGTTAAACAAAACATAGCACTTGTTTTTACCTTTTTTGGTTGGGATTACACTTTTATCCAGTTATCAGCCTTAACGACCCTCTTATCCTTGGTAATGAGCTTATAATTTTATTGTTCTGAGCATTGAAGATTCTCAACAGAACCTAAGGTGGGGTTTGGCTTGGGGTGGGGTGGGATGAAGAGGGTTTAATAAACTTGTTTGAGCCATTCATGAACTGAACTGTTTTCCTGGGAAAGTTGCCACCCAATGGCTAAATAATTGACATTGTACGGGAAAGTGCTCTTTTGCTGAAATATAGAAACCATGAATAATCCAAGGTCATTTCCCCAAAGTAGCGTCATGCAGAGAATTGCTAATTCAACAGAATTACCAATTCCACAGTAACTCTAAAAATCATGGTTATTGTACCTTCTCCTAAATTTTCCAAGAAATTTAAATTTTTTAACGCCATCTTCATCTTCTAGGTTGTTGAAAAAAGGACTAGCCTTGCTTGTTGCAGTACGAATGTGAAGGATGGTGACGCCATTGTCACAGATAGTTTAGACTACAATACACGTTTTTTTTCAAGTTTTTAAAATTTATTTTCTGTTCATTCTATGTTCAATACCAATGGCTGAAAATCAGCATAAGACTAAACTCATATCAAATTCATTTTTTTTAACGCCATCTTCATCTTCTAGGTTGTTGAAAAAGGAAGGAAAATAATCCTTTTTAACTCAGTTAAAACTCATTTTAATGCCAATTCAGTTGGAAACCGCCTTTGAAATCTAAATGTAAAGAATGTGTATGTCTGTTATTCGAGTTACAGCTGGCTTCTGTGTAGATAAAGAGGATTAACAGGAGATAGAGAACGCTTTCAAGTCTGAGAGAAGACGGATTACAGGGGAAAGCAAAGGCAAAGGGTTCAAATTTGGAGAAACGACACCAAATTTGGCTTCAACTTCGGAATTACTTGTGCAAACGAAATGGCCGCGATTGGTTTGGAATTGGATCATTGGAAAGTAAATTTTCAAGCTATACAGGTTTAAATCCTTAAAATGATCCCGTTAAACTTTAGTTAATTGTAATATGGGAGATTCTTTCAGCATTGCAATGTTGTATTAGTGCCCTATGGTACTATGGGAGTAGTAGTACTATTTTTCTTCTTGTTTCTTTATCATGTCCTCATAGTTTGTCTGATCATTTTGGTAATTTGTTGCTTGTTATTTATTGTCAAGGCATAACTTCCCATCAATCCTAAGAATTTTCTATGGTTCTCTTAAGACTGCATTTATTTTTATTATGATTCACAATTTTGACGTTTGGTTCCTTGATTAATGTTTTTATTGTTAAGACATGAGAAGGGCAAGCATAGTATATTTTCAACCAATTTGTATAAGAAATGTAGGTCTTGAAGTTGATTTCTTGAATCCTTAGTAAAACTTTTTTGGCATTTGGTTGATGTTATTGCAAACTGCACATAGTATTCATTATTCAGTGTTCTTCATATCTTTATGAATTTATTAAACTGGGTTTGGCATTATTAGTTATGTTCTCATACAGGGGTGCATTATGCTAACATTGAGAATGTGCATCGCAATACTTGTTGAACATGTTTCCTTTGGGCTGCATGTGGCCATAAAGTTTGGGGTCACCGCTATATTTGTTTTTGGGGGTTTTGTGAATGTTCTTATTGCTGTCACCCTTAATAGTATACGAATTAGCTTCTCATAGACTTCTTATATGCTCGTTTTGCACATTTCTCCGTTTCAGTGACATGCTTGGATTTTACTATTTTAGCATTCTTGAAGAGGCTATATTTTATTTTATGTTACTGGTAGTTTTAGACTATAGTTTAGATTTTTTTTTTTGCACACTTCTCTCTTTTTCAATCACATGCTTGGATTTTAGCATTCTTGAAGAGACTATATTTTATTTTATGTTAGTTGTAGACTTGTAGTTTTAGTCATTGGATTAAGCATGTTTCAGCTGTTGATTTTAAGATGCAGAGATTTACTAGTCCCATCTGCTACCATTGGTCATGTGTGGAAATTGGCACAGTATTTTCCATATTTTTTTCCTTCTTGCAACTTTGCAGTTTGCACACAATTATGTGCTTTTAACAAACATCACATTGCTAGTGTGCTTGGAAATGGATTAACTCCAGAGATATAGAATTTGTGTATTGTTATTTTATTGATTGCATTACAGCCCTTGGAAGTTCTAGAATATTTTGAACAAGCACTGCCAGATAAGATCCTTTCTTGTTTAACTTTCTGGGCTTCTCTGTTCTTCAACTGCTTGATAAAGCATCAATACTTTGTTATTGATGATTAATTAGCTCTAGGCATATCAGTGTAAATTTTAAGTTTCTGTTCACATATCATTGTTCATGGTGGATTTGGCAAAGGTGAAATAATACAACTGTTGTTTTGTGCCAGTTAATCATATGCATGAGTGTGCTTCAAGTTAAAGTAATTACTTGAAATAATTTTTTGGAGCCCTCATGTTACTTTAGTTGGTAGACACTGCCAAGAAACTGTACAAGAGCCAAAATGCACCTAAAACGCCAATGGCATCCAAGTATTAGCCTCATTTTAACTCATTTGTAGCATGATCTAGTCCATGAATCATATCATAATTGGCATTATATAGGGCATAAATTGTATTCATGTTTCAAATATCAGTTTAAAATGGAATAGCATATTTATTCATTAGTAGCATGATCCAGATTATATTGCAAATGATGTTATCGCTATTGTATAAATATTCTCCGTTGAAGTTTAAAGAGGATTTTTAAGGTTTTGTTTCAAGGTTAGTAATGAAAATCAAAGAAAAGAATAAAAAAGAGATTTTTCTGCAGTTTTTGTTTAAATATTAAGCTTCAATGCCTATATGGGAAATGTCAAAATCCCGTATCAATTTTTTGTAAATTTGTATATCCCAAGATGATATGTGGCTTTCAAATGGATTTAGAGCATGATAAATATTTAACCAATAACTATCATTTGCACTAGCTGCTATTTATGAGAAGCTGGTGCACATATTTGCTCCATTGAATTCCAAAATATGACTTATGGAAATGCATTGTTGTGCTCATGGACAACTTTATTTTCTTGTTTGATGACTATTTAATGGAATTTGTCAACCAGTGGATTTTCACTAAAGGAGCTTCTGAATGAAGAGGAGCCGACGATTACAGAAGAAAAAAAACAGAGGGTGTAACCATGGATTTCAGAAAGATCAATATTGTTTGTTGTAATGGAAATTGAGCAAAGATAGATATTTTAATTTATTAGTTTGATGTTCAACTATGGTCAAACGCCATTAAATTTCCTTCTAGGCTCCTTCAACATTATCAAAATGTTTTCATGAATTCAAACATCCTCAAACTTCTGTTTGTCCATAAAGTTGGCGCTTTCATTAATGGCTTTATACATTAAATTAGTGTTCAATCAACATATATGACTTTTTTTTAAGTGCATATGCTCGATACTTATTTTAACATAATCGTTTGATGTTTCAAGAGGAAAAACACATGTTTTAATGGTTAAGAAGATACATGTTAGGCCTATTCAATTGTACATTACACAAAAATATATTTATGTTGTAGGTGTATTTATTTCAACATTTAAAGTGAACTAGAGTTTTATTATTTTCAAATTTTTATTTATTTCAATAGTGTATTAGAGTTTTATGATTTGTAATTTTTTATTATAAATGAAGAGGATGAAAAAAATTTGAATATTCTTCATCGCTATTATTAGACTTATTATTTTATATATTACAAAATAGCATATTTCTCTCTTAATAATATATTTACAAGTATGTCGAATATATATATATAATAAAGATATATTTAGTGAGGAAAGTTATTTTTTTTAGTCTGGATTTAAATTTTATTTACTAAAAAGGATAATCCAATGCTTTATTTCATCAATAACAAATTATTTAATTAAAAAATAAAAAATAAAAGTAGCATTATGAATCTATATAGAAATTGCAATGATAAATGATTTACTACCTTTTTTGTGCCATTCACTTGAAGCAACATTCGCTTTCCATAAACTAATGCATTTCTATGTATTTCTATAAGTCCAAGTGGTTGAGCTACACCTTAATGTTCATGCAATTCAATTTAAGTTGTGTGTTTCATTGGGAAGGTCCTCAAAATTCCAAGTAAATACCCCTAAAAGCTCCAATGACTATCTTCAAGGGTTGTTGTTTCATGCCCCTCAATAACTGCCACATGTTCCAACAACCCATTTCTATTTCGAAGGTTAGCAAGAATAAGTGGAAGTGAAGTTTTAGTAAATGCAGTATTAATAAATCATAGTTTAATTTGCTTTTTCTAAAGTTAAATAAATTTTGAAATAAAAATAAAATTTTAAAACTACATGGTATTGGAAATTTCAAAAAAATGTGGGAAAGATGTTACTTAAAATATTGTTTATATAAAAAAAATGTTTTTCAAAGATGTATATCCACATCAATTGGTATTTACAAAAAAATTTGTTACAATATTAATCTTTTCAACATTTTATCATTAAAATTAAGGTTAATTAGGATATCAACCACACTCATTAGTGAAATCAAAATATTTTGGCATGCCATATATCTAAAACATGCATATACAACTTTGACAAATACTCTTCATTCTATATTTCTATCTTCTCGTCGGGGACATTGCCACCTCATGGCTCTTGTTATAAAGGTGTTAGAAGAATAAGCATAAAGTGTTATTACATTTTAAAGACTTACCTTATAAATCTCAAATGGTATTATAGGTGGATAATGAAAATACAATGCTTAAACATAATATAAACGAGAGTAACAAAGTGATAATATAAACAATTAATGTGTTTAGTGGTTATTTTTTAAAATTTAAGCAAAGTGTTTTTGGGTTTTTATAAGTTATAAATCTCAAATAGTATTTATAGGTGGATAGTAAAAATACAACGCTTAAACATAATATAAACTAGAGTAACAAAGTGATAATATAAACAATTAATGTGTTTAATTGTTATTTTTAAAAATTTAAGTCAATGTTTAAAAGTGTTTTTGTGTTTTTATAAGTTAAATTATTGAAATTTTTATTTAAAAATATGATAATGTTGTTGAAAAATAAGATACCCAATTTAAAGTATTGTTTTTTTCTAATTAATTATCAAAATCATTAATAATGATATAATTATTTAAATATTAGCTATAAAATTTAAAAAATTATTAAATTATCTATCTATATATATATATATATATATATATATATATATATATATATATCATTTAATTAAATATTATATTATAGTATAATTTTTATGTTTTATAAATTATAATTTGTTAATTTTTAAATATTATTTATAATAGATCTATAATTTAATAGCACTATGTTTGAAAAAGTATGAATGAGGTTAATAAAATTTAGATAAGTATAGAACGTGGTGATTATCAATGCCAAATTATGGATACTTAGTTTTTGTCTAAGATTTCTTAAATTGGGTTATTATCATAATATTTCCATGAAATAATACATCAACAACAAGGTGCTATGTATGGAATGCTTGAGAAAACATGATTCTTGTTATTATTGGAATACCTCGTTATAAAGAAAAATGAACTTTTGTTTCATATGAACCCTTTTATGCAAAGGGCATGGCTCAGATATGCCTCATTTGCACATAAGCTCCTTAACTAGAAACTTATGATTTTTAGAAGATCACTGTGGATACCATGGGGGGTTCACTCATTGAACTTGTTACATAGCACAACCATTCATAGGATATTAAATAATGTCCCTACTTTCACTAAATATTGGAAAATTCCTCCTAAAATTGTATTGTTGAGCCCCGCTCCCAATATATCTTTCCAATTAAGACAACCCCTAGTTTTACCAAATATTGTAGATATCCATTTTTATTGACCCATTTTTAATACCCCCTTTATATCATATTATCAAGTTGTAACAAACATGAGCCCTAACACATCTTAGTATAAGAAAACATGATGCTAAATAAAAGAATAGTATAATGCTAATAATGATCCCACTAGGATCTTAGTGTCGACTGATCAATTTGGAGCATTGGATAGTGGAATACCCAATGAATTAGTAATGAGTAAGGAAAAATGCGTAAAATACAACCCATTCAAAGGATCAATGTGACAAATAATGTAAAAGACTAATCACACCACAACATACGAATCTACCAATTTTATATCATGTAAATACAAGTATATCCATAGAGAGCTCATGTGTTCTATATGATTAATAAATTAAACTCCATAAAAATGCAAAATTGAAACCCTTTCATGGATGGAATTCCCTACCTTCCTATCAAAACAAACATCATTGATGTTTGAACCCAAGAGAGCATAGAAAAATTCCTCTTACTTTCCAATAACACCATATTAATATGTGCATAGCTTGGATTTGGGTCATTCATAAGATGCAATGAATTTCCTCCACTTCCTCTACATTTATCAATTGCAATCAATGGAATTAATAACATTTTGTCAAATTTTCTTGGGTTATATCTAGTTTTTTAAATATTTATGGGAGAGGGAAAAATATCCATTGTTATGTTCAAGCATGCAATAGTTATAAAGATACCCAGATGTTGAAACTTATATGATACCATTTCATGGTAACGATAACACATAAGGTATGTAAATAAGGATTTAGATTTTCAACTATGTTCACTGTCAGTTCCAATACAATATTAAGAAGGATGAATTGCATATAAGAATTTAAATTACAATTATGAATGCTCCAAATATAACTCAATAGAAGAATACAAAAGGTTGAGAGAAATAATTAGTTAAGAAATATTGATCTAACTTTTATTGGTTCTAGTGAGCCAAGAAAGATTGATCTCAATTTTCTTGGTTGTCGTGGAGCAATGTTTGATTGAATCTCAATACCCATCTCAACCCCAACCTAAAAAATTACTCTAAAAAAGACTTTATAAGTCCGATTATATGGAGGAATAAACATAGCCTATGAATTGGAGGTTTTTCCTTAGCAACAGTTAGGATTGATGTTAATCCATCCCTTTGTTTAAAGGTATGAATATATCATGTGATTTAGAGGTTACTCGTTAGAGAAAACTAGACTAATATGAATCCAACCCGCAATTTGGAGGTATGAATTGAGACCATGATTTGTAGGTATGAATCCATCCCATGATTTGAAGGTTATTCCTCATCCCACCCAAATAAAATAACCTCCAGTATTTATATTACTATTTTAAATTAAAAATACCCTATTGACCCCTTAATACGAAGCAATATATTTTTGAGGAGTTTAGGAGTACTCAAACCCCCAATATGAATGGACGTGATATGATATTGCCTCGCTAGTGAACCCCTCGTGATGGATACATGTAATTGGTTTAGGCAGTCTTAAGTGTAAGAAAGAATCAAGTACGTATACACAATGTTCCATAGGATGGGTGGAAAGACATAATTTCTTATTGATATAGCAAAAAGTTTAACATCGATGAGAGGGGTTTTCTAAAATCAAGATTGTTTGATAGATAAAAAATTCTTTAGTCAATGCAACCACCTTGAAGAAGGCTCATTAAGGATGTGAAATGTTAATTCAATAAGAAACCATTATATTGTGAGACATATTTTCGGATCTCTATTTTAAAACTATTCTAAACATGAGAGAAGCAAAGACATTTTGGTCTCCTTATTCAAAATAGTGGAAGTTGTCGATAAGCAACAAGGGAACTCATGGTGATGGAAGTATATTGTCATATAGGATAAATATCAAGATGCCTAACTATAAATATTTATAAGATAACACATTTGGTATCTACAAATGAATCCCTCATAGATCACAACTTGAATAAAGAAAAACTTTTACATCCTTATATTGACAATATCAAGACAATGAGAATTGCATTTCATTAATCAAGACAGTCACATATATTGAATATAGAAAAATTATACCTTTGAACATAGCGTACCCACACAAAGATAGTACCCACATTCACTGCAAAAAAATAACACAAGAGCTACAAATCAACAACACACATGAGATTTAAAAAACACGCATGCGTTCATGGTTCGACAATTGCCAAACCTCCACATAAGCAACCACGTGGAGAAAGAAGTGTATGCATGTTATTAACACATGCACGTTTTCAAAGCACATAAACGCTAATAATGTGCACATGTTAGTTATACGGGTGTGCTCCTTTGTGTATTAAAAAATAGGCCACGACCCATTTCCTTCCCATTCTATCTCATTTCCATGGTGATTGTACCTTCCATGATGCCAATACGAACACATGCACACCTTCTCCGCCTATCAAGTAACTGACCTATCCATCCAAGTAATTTTCTTCTTAACTAAATTGTAAATGGATCATAATTTAAACAAAATCATTATTTTTACATGCATATTGTCTCTCCTCCATCACAATGGTAGAAAAATGGGAACCAAACCCATAAATAAATAGCGAACCTAAGGAAAACCCAAGCACACAAAACCCTCAACCAAATCTAGAAGTAAACATTAACCTCAAGGAGAACCCAACTACAGAAAGCCAAATTAACCAACATTTAAACCAATTAAGAACTTGGTTCAAGAGCTTGAAACCACAAGGGAACCACTGAGAATATCCTTAGTCACATCCATTAATAGCATCATTGCCTCTGTTGACAACACCCATAGTCAATTGTTGAGTATAACTAACTATAGGGCTAGGATGAGACAATTCTATCCATTGGTCTCAATAAATATCAAAACAAAGATTTATACATTTCAAAACAAACATGATTGTTATCTTTTTCATTGACCCTAGGATCGACCAACCCCCTGATCCACACAAAAGGATCATTTGCATGGATTGGTGCACATATGATCCATGGAAACAACACTAGATGATTTGATGGCTTAAATGGTTTTTGACAAACCTCCTTGCAAGAATAAGGATGTTCCACTATATTTTCTTCGTAAACTATATGTTGAGTTCGTGTTGGGTCTCCACTTCAACTACTTTAACATTAGTGAATTTTAGGGGGTTGGACTTGGACCTACCTAGGATTGACCAACAATAAGGTGTAACCCAATGAGAGGGACACCTTCTCCTAGGAATATGGCTACTCCCTGCTACCCCACATATAACTTAATTAGTAGATCTCATAGCTGACACTGCCTCTACCTTATCACAACTTACACATATAGTCTTGCAACACAATTCATTTATGGTGTCATCCAAACATGACCCATGGAAAATTAGTGTGGAGGACCCTCAGGTGCAGGTCCTTTAGGTCCCACTAATCATGGACCTTCCATGACAACCAATTAGACAAAGGATTTTTCCAACAATTGAGCATTACCCCATTGGTGCAATCACTATAGGCATACTTGTTATGTATCGATGAAGGATTCTAAACAAGATAGTTTTTAGTCCAAGGTTAATATGATTTGTAAATGGTAGTAAATCATTGAGTGTATTCTTAATTATACAATTGACAATTATTAGATAAAAAATGCTTAAATTATTTATATGTAACTGATGTTTTTGGCATGTACAATTGTTTTGATATGAAACAATTGCATCAAGGTGGGACAATCTCAATAATCCCAACCTTGATTCTTCCAAGGTAGCAACAAAGGATATTACATCACCTCACATAAATGTATATAAATGAGTACAAATGATTATAGGGTTTAAAAATTTATTTAGTTTCTATTGTCAAAGTTATTTATGAGAAGTCAATCTTAATTTTGTTGTATGAGTCTAAAGCATAGGTCTCCACCTAGGCTAACCAGATCACCCCTCATCCAGGTAAGATGTGTGAAATTAATTATATATTTGAATTTAAATTCATTGTCTTTGTATGTTTAATTTACATGTTTTTATACTAATTATCAAACATATTACATATGATTATGCAGGTTCCATCTTCCACCATACCCATGTATCCCCTCCCTATCTTCCACTTAGTCCATTTTTTACACAATTCACATCGACTCATGTGACTAGGCACCCTACCCCCATCATTGGCATACCCGTTTCACCCTTACGTTGATGCCACCCCTTGTACAACCAAATGGGATTATATCGCATACCACACCCATATCCTCTTATTGTTCCCCCACTTATCCAATATTCACCAACCCGCCATAACATCCCTCTCCCTATTACACCCACATCATCTCCATCCATTGCACTTACAACATCCACCACTCATGTGCCTACATTAATCCTCAACCATATACATACATAATCCCCCTCCCCCATATCTACATCACCCCCCTCCCATGTACCTACATCACCCCCCTCCCCCACCATTTCGTTAGAGAAAAATTTCTAGCCTAGTGCTCCACTTCCTACCCAGGAAGGAAAATCTACCGCAATGCCTTAGATTTTCATGGTGATATTTATAATTTCATTAAAATATTATAAAAAATAAAATAAATTCATAAAATAACGCATTTTGATTTTTAAGTATAAGTTGATTTTTGTAATTATTGTAGGCAAGCATTGTTAACAAGATTGGATCAAGGCGACGTGAAACCCCATTGCAATATGTTGTCTCATCTAAGGTGAATAGTTAATATTTGAATTCTAATTGTATTTTTTAAGTGTACTAACTGATCAAATTGTGGGAATATTGATATGTTGTTGTTTTCCTTTCGATCCCAAAGAGATAGTCTACACCTAGATGCAGGAAAGCTCAAACTTACTCCATCTCAAAGAGGATGAAGATTGATTTTGGATATGATTTTGGGGTTGTTGAGGGTGTGCAGGGTGATTGAGACACCCATTATGTACCTTAGCCATGATGTCGCATTTTGAACAGGAGATGTTTATTTGTGTCTAGGTCACAAGCTTCCCTTATTCCATTTTTGGGCATGAGCATCCATTATATGTATTGGGAACGACATGTTCTAGCTTCAATAAAATGTATAGTTGGACACATTTCCAATACAAATAAATGACTTTCCTCCAATGTATATGACAACATGTTTATCCATTTTCACATTAATGATGAGGATTTGATGATATATATTTTGAATGTTAAATTGTTCATGGTGAATGTAATGCGTTCTTCTTAGATTGATTAACACTAATATCTACTAATGGGAATGAATGGCTAGGAGGATTATAAAAGGTACATGTTTTCTTGATAAATTACTTATATGTGTTTAAGAAATTTATTTAAGGAAAGAGAACTAAATACACATGTTTGCTTTAGAAATTACTCACGTATTTCAAGTCTCAAGCTTCTGCAATGTCTTGTTGAAGATTATTTTCTAGATGCATCGCATAGGCTTATAAAGTATCAATGTTTCAGAACAAATTGATGTGGTCCATCATCACGATAAGATAGAAAATATGAGGAATTTATAATCGAGACGGTAAAGATAAATAGATTGACTAATCCAAGAAAAAACCGAAAAAAGAGGAAAGACAACCTAAAACAAAACCCCTTAAAAAAATTAAAAATATAATAAAACAAAGAGGGTTATTAACAAAGGGAAATCAAATGAAAATACAATAAAATAAGATAAAATAAAAGAAACAAAAATAATGAATAAAATAGCATAAGTATAAAAATATACCAATAATAAATTGAGAAAAAAAATCATTTAAAACAATATATATATATATATATATATATATTAAAATAAAATAAAATATATATAATATCATCAAGGAGCAAAATAATAAAAAGGAATTAAAACAAACAAGAAAATGAGATTTATATATATATCCAAACTGATTAAAAATATATAATATATAGAAAAGTTATGAAATAAGAAAATGAAAAACAAAATATAAAGACAAAGATAAAACATAAAGAAAATAATTAGGGAATTTAAAAATATCAAAAGGAATGTATATATAAGGAAGAGGGGGAGAAAAAAACAACAGTGAAACTATAGAAAAAGGAGACAACAAGGGAACACGAATGAGGACGAACATGTTGAATTGAGTTACATGGAGAAAAACCTAGGGGCTAAGGTGGGCGTCAAACTAATGCTAATCATCCATCCATCATTGTTGTTGATATTATTGGTGTGTTTTTCAATTTTAATGGCTTCCTTGTTTTTTTTGGTTAAAGTAGTGATCTTTATTAGATAGGATTTCAACATCTTCAATGTAAATGTGATGTTTGGTCTTATCTGAATGTTCACCAAGAGGATATGAACATCAGCAGATACGTTTGATGTCAGTGGCATGTTCATGAAACCTAATTTTGAAAGCATACTAGATTTGATTCTTTCTCTGATTAGTTGATCTATTTATCCTTACCTTCCCAATCAGAAATTCCTCATCCTTGCTATCTTATCCTGATGATGGACCACATTGGTTTAGTGTGAAACATCAATATTTTGTAAACCTATGCGATGGATCTGGAAAATAATCTTCAACAAATTTACTTATCTGTTTAAGGAATTATACAACTAGGGTGTAAAGGAAGTCAATGTAACACACCTAAAAATCGTTCATTTTTTTTCCCATGTGTTAGTTTTGCCTTTACTTTAGCAGCATTCTATGTTTATTTTACTATTGGTTCTAATATCTGCTATCCTGTTGTTTACAATAGGAATTGCTGATGAAAAGGATGGTCAGTTCCTTCTGGAACCTTCATCCATACTCCTTCAAGTGATGTAGTTTTTTTAAATCTGTTTATTTAGAAGTTTGTCTTTGAGTTAGGCTAGCCTAGCCTAATGTGTGGGAGACTATACATGTCTTGACCCAGCCTTCCATTTACCTTTATTGTTTGCTTACATGTCCTTGGCATTACCAAAGATGTAATGACCTGCCCCTAAGTATGAGACTTAGGGTTTGTAAAAGCATGTTTCTCCATGCATATATTTATATATTATTTGAATAAAAATGGCAAGGTTCTTTGCTCAAAATGGCACCTTCTAGTTTTAAGGCAATAACAGAGGCCCTAGAACTTCGTGGTGTAAATATTGTTATGAATATTTTATGGTTTTCAAACCTATCTTTAAACATGCTTATACTATTTTTTTAATGCTATAACAAGGTTCCATGCTATAATTAGCAAGGGGGTGGGAGAACTTGTTTAATCCTCCCACTAAGGTTATGGTTATGCATAATATAGATATTTAAATGTTTTATGTTTTTTCCTAACTCTTAATTTAAGACTTTCTCGAACCTTATGGAAGGGGTATAAGGATAGCCATGACCACGATGGCATTAGTCCATAACCCATGGTTTAAAGTGTTGCACCATCTGTTAATGTATTACGTTTTGTGCCAAGTTTGACTTGCACGTTTATGGTTTTGTTTGGCATATGATTAAATTTTTGATCCCACGTTGCTTTATGGTATGGTTTTTTTAGTGCATTATCCAAGAATTGGATTTGCAATTATTTGTTGTAATTAAACCGACCATGCAATTAGAAGGAAATTTTGGGTTGTAATGATACATAGCTTGGTTGTGAGTTGACAACACAACCGGGTCCATAAGGTAGTACAGTACTCCATCCTACCCTACACCTAGATGGTGATAACGGCGAGTTGTGACAGGGATTTGTAAACACCTCCACTTGGTCTGATGGTTGCATTGATGTTTGTTGTTTTGTTGGAAGTCGACCGAGAGCCAAGCTTTGCAAATCTGTTGGTTCCTTCCACACGATTTTCAATGTGTTTACTGGTTCTAGTTCTTTCCGAGGTGGCGAGAACTTTGGATTTTTTACCTCTTTGATGGCCCGTCTAGCCTGAGCTCCAACATACTTTGGAAAATGACCATCTAGTAAAAGATTTGATTTAACATGTAAGGCAATAAAAAATTTTGCTGCAATCTTAGTTTGGTACATTGTCGTTCTTGGTTTTTCTTGTACTTATAATCATTTCTTTTTTTGCATACTTGGAGGGATAAGGGTGCTCGTAGAAGCCGACCCTTGGCCACCAATATCCAGTGTCACAGTAAGAACTTCTAACCCTGGTAAGTGTTAACCGGTTTTGTTTATAAACTATTTAATAGTTTAAACCTAATTTCCTCTACTTCGTTCTATAGGTTTTTGGTGCTGGGAGGAAGGCGACAGGGTCACCTTCTCCTAGGCCCATGTCTTAGGACGCCAAAGTAAGTGTTCTCAACTTCACTTGTTTTAGAAATTTTTTTTTTAACCAAATCCTTTACTCTGTTAAAAGTTTTAACTCTTTAATACTTGCTGGTTGCAGGTCCCAAAGCCAGGGTCATGGGGTTTCAAATGGTGGTTGCAACCTTAAGATAATTTTCCTAAACAAGCTAGTCTCTATGTTAGGGTTACTTGTAGGTTCATAGCTTTCGTTGTGCCAAATATTGAGGAACTTGGAACCATGGTTTCACTTTTGTATTTGTTTGATTTAAGAAACAAGGACACCATCCTTGATGGTTTTATGGCCTGGAACATTCGATGGTTAATAACTTATTAATGTCGATGGATCTGTAATGATTTTTTTTTCTTATAATAATGAATATATAAATATATATCTTGCATAGAAATGGTAGCCATTGTGAAATGGTCTTATGACCATCTTATATTGCTGAAATGAATTTATAAGTTTGTTTTAAAAGATAAAAGTGGGGTTTATATGTAAACCCTCGGCCGCCAGCGTGGATGGTATTATCACTATAGATAGGGATCACATTTATTTTTACATACCACAATATGTATTACAAAATACTGTTAATAATATGTGTTGCAATGGTGGTCTCTCTGAAGAGTCTTACGACCATCTTACAAGTGTTTTGATTTTATGATATAGTTGTTGGACCGTGATTTTAAATCAATCCATTGGTCTGTGTGTAGTCGTGACCCATGAATCCATATGTTTGATTAGTTTGCTTAATATTACAATCATGTTTTGTTTTATATTTATATGCTTTTAATTAAGCTGACGAGGCTCGATCCCATAACCTTCGTGAGTATGGAATCCCAACATAAGAGGGCCTGAGGCTCTGCCTCTATATGATAATATAATGTTACGGTGTAAATACAAGTTGTTTATTGGAGGTTATTAAAACTCATCCTAGAATCCATGTTGTGGTGTTTTCCAAAAATGTCGATTGTCCTATCATAAGAGGTATTGTGATTACTGTTGTAAATAACTATGTATAGATTTGACTTAAAGATTTTGTTGGTTATCATAAATGATCCGATCCCATGATAGTTTATAGGAGTGTGTGGAAAATTATAACATCTGTTTGATTTACAAAGTGGACTCACCTATGAAAATTGACCTCCATTTTGATAATAAATCTGATAATTAAATTATCAGTTGGTTTGTCGATTGACCTTTAGATGTTTTTATTTTTTATACCTACTAAGGGAAATTAAAGGATTTCCATACCATTGTTTTATATTGTAACTTTAAGGGATTCGATCTTGTGACTTGTGATGTGATCATGTATAATAGATCAAGGTTTTTAATATACAAACCCTTAGGTCTACTATAAAGTAAAACAATCTACAATTATAATAAATAATTAAGGATCTTTGATCCATGAACTTGTTCTTCACCAATCCATAAATTATAAGATATTTAGGATACCTGTAGATAGAGGAGTTTTGTTTGTAATCAAAGTTTATTAGATACTTTACTACTTAATTATTTCCTATGTCATAATGCTATGAATATTATTTAGAGGGAGTTATGTCTAAGCTAAAAGCTTACAAATCTATATATTAACATTACTTAATTTATATTAGAGGTTTAGAAAAACATTGCATAAATTGAAATCATGCGCTTACTTAGAAGTATCCAGATCTATTTTATATCCATACATTATAAAACTAGTCGCTAATTTAACTTTAAAATGCAGAATAAGAAGATATCTAGAAAGCGATGCATGCAGGGAATCAATAATCGAATATAGCTACTTTTGTGCATCTAAAAGATAAATAATTTAATCCAGTAGTTACAAGTATAACAACCATAAATAAATCGATAACACTTAGACTTTAACAAACTACAGATCTAGGAAAATATAATATACAACATTAAAATGTAAAGTAGAAACTTGGCACCAACACTTTGGTAAAACAATAGTGGGAATGTTGTTCCTCCCAGCCAACTCCCAGAGCACCCAAGCTACTTTCTCCATAACCCCTGCGGTTGTTCACCGAACCACAAGAGAAAAATATCAATGCGTCATCTCTTGCATTTCATAGATTTTTAATCCCCATCCAATGCTATCCTCCTACTTCTTATGGACATACTAATTTATAGTATTATTCCTAGGATTTGGTCATTTATGAGCCTCCTTCTCTTTAGCACTCAACTAGGAGTTGTGACCTGATTTTAGGGGATGATGCCTCCTGCATCCCAAGTTCTCACTCAACGGTTTTTGCCACTTATTTTTTTCCTCTTGTATGTCAGCAAACACTCTTCAACAACTATATCCACTCTTGTCCCCCTTCAGCATATTTTATTAAATAAAATTGTTTTTTATTACAAAATGTTTTATTCTTGACATTTCTGTCAAAAATAATAAAAGAATAATAAAGTATTATCATCATAATTAATAATAATAATTAATTCTGGGGGTGTTACATACACCTCCCCTAAGAATATAACACTGTCCTCGGTGTTCTAACTTTGTCTCATTCTTCCATTACATCTTCTTGGAATGAGTCTGGATATGGCTCCCGCATATTACTTTCCATCTCCCAAGTAGCTTTTTTAGGACTAACACTAGTACAAAATGAGGAATTAGCTACTAGGTGACTAAAAATTCTAGTCACCATAGGTTTTTCAAGTGATTTACTACTAAATATGAGAAATTTTGATTGACACAACTATAAATGACTAAAATTAACGACTAATTTAGTCACGGCATAAAAAATGACTAGCTAGAAGAATATGAGTTAGTCATTTATGTTAGTCATTTTTAATTGTGTCCTGGAAAATTGCTAATTTGACAATGAAGTGTAAATCTTGTAAATTGTCCGCCTTCTATTAGTAATATTGGTGCCATGCACCTCGATCTTCAGAGATCCAATAAAGCAATTGCATGAATTTTCTCTTGACCATATGTATCCCTGTTGCACCATTGAAGCAAACCCAGTTAAGCACATGTCAAAGGAAAATTAGGTTCCTACGTCAATTATGAATTAGGTAATAGAACGAGTACCATATTGATACCTAGCTAGAAGCATCATAGCTAGCTGTTGATCCTTCGACAATGTAAGAGTCCCTGCAAGTCCCATATGTCTGAAGTGATTTTCTAACTTCAATATAACGTTTTTCATGATTTGCGACCATCGAACGTCTAGCTGCACCAGTCGATGTAGCTTCACCAGGGTGAGTTCCTTTAAAGCATCCCTACTAGCAAGAATGAATTTCACAACTACATTTTGTAGGAATGTATCCAAGTAGTCCTTTCTATTGTCATCCTTCTTCTTTTTAAGCCTTGAAAACAAATGATCACCCAGTGACCCATGGGTATGTTTGAAGTAGATGATATCTTTTATGAACTAACCCTTACAATAAAAATCTTCTTCCAATAAAAATTAGTCAAGTCTTTTGGCCACAGCAGCATTTGCCACCCACCTATTACGTTAGGTAGGAGCAAAGGGGCTCAGTTCAATATCCACCAATTTGTTATTTGTAATGTATTGTTGAAACCAAGGGGCCATCTATTTAGTCCTAGATTTGGAGCCCCATGATTCCTTAAGTAGTGGTGGTAAATTTGAGGTCCCCCACTAGAATTTCGAGGGAAGAACAACCAAGGACTAGACCACACCTTTCAATAGCCACCCAGAAGTCTAGTTGATCAACATAAATCCCACAATAGTTAATAATGTGTAGGGGTATATCCAAAACCCTACAAAAAAATTTCATCAAGATACCCCCACAAATACGAAATGGATTAAGTCTAATACAAGCAAGGTTCCAAGCAAAAAGAAGGACTCCTTAAAGGCATGTAGCATCAACCAAACAACAATCCCATGTGAGGAGAATAATCCAGAGAAACTCCCTTGCATTCAAACCAAAGACCGTCATTTCCTAAAATAATAGGACATCCAGACAAACCAAATGTAATAACCTCTTGAGGGCCGCAATCTTCAGGGTACACCCCCACCCCTCTAACATTTAAGGACAATATCATCATTAGGTAACAACCTTTATGGCTGAATCTACTCTAAAAGGTCTGAAAACGTCTAATAGTGCATCCTATGAATCCAAAATCTCATTAACAATTTCCTTGATTGTTGTTGACTCATTTCCCCACATTGGTTGATCCGAGTGGACTTTCCTCCTTCTCTTGCCATTGTTCTCCCTGATTGTTAAATTTAGATTATTGGAGACTAATGGGTCTAGGTCAGTATCTGACTTGGAGAAAACCAGGATATGATCCTACAAGAAACTCCCCTAGGAAAATGAGAGGGAAGAATCAAATCATTGAATCCCAATGAATTATTAACCAACCCATAAGCTGATATTGAGGCTACACCATCACTTAAAACCTTGGATGTCGAAGACAACACTGATTTTTCCTTTTGTAACATTAGAACCGACCTCAATAACCCGAGTATGTTCTTTTAGACAAGAGACCAAAACCTCATCCATATTAGAAAGATTCCCGAGGAGAAAAGTTGGAATTGAAAAATGAGTTAATTTTGTCCCTTTATCTTTATGAACGAAAAAATATTCTAAAAGTGTTTGAATAGGGATTTTATGCCTTTAATAAATGGATTCAAATTGTCAATTTACTATTTTTAATAATGTAAAGTGTTATACATTTTTTTCACTTTATTGAAAACACATTGTTATGCCAAAGTAACTAGAAACTCAATCCAAAATTACATAATTTTAAATAATGAAAATAATTATAATTAAAAAAAAACCATTGTTATATAAAAGGTAGAAGCCAAAATTAATGAAAAGAACACTCATAAAGACTTAAACACAATGAAGCACGTTGATATTACTTTCAATTTTTTTTTGAAAATTTGAAAGTAACATTTTCTTTGAAAACAATGGGTTAAAAAAATGGAAAAATGCTAATGATGTGAGGGTTTTAAAAAAGCATATAATAATAAATCTATACTCTTCATAGAGGTGGAGATAAGTCCTCATATAGCCCAAGAACAAAATAATGAATTAAATAGAAAAAGTACATGATTTGGGATTCTGGCCATCACAACAATGGCATGTAATAAATTGTTTTGGAGTGCTAAGCTAACCCTCACTTCCACCTTCACCATTCAAGTTGTCGCCATTCAAACTAAAAAATCTGACACGAAGGCCATATGGAATATCATAGATACTATGTACTCATAACTGATTGGAGGAATTGACTAATAGTTTGTATCTCATGAATCGTTAAGGAATTTAGTCAGACTCCCAAACCTACGACTGTGAAATGCATCTCATTAATCGCCCAGGAATTCAGTCAGACTCCCAAACCTACGATGATCTAATGTAGAGATACCTTAACATGAAATATGTGAAATGGGTTAAAATATTCCACACCCAGATGATTGACATAGGGTTTAATCTGGAAGTGTCTTTGAATAACAAATTTATTTCCATGTATATCGAATTTGACAACCTGGAGGACGCTCGTCGGGTTTTTGACGAAGTAATGGAATGAAACGTGGTTTCTTGGACTACAGTGATTGGAGCTTATACAAGACATCGGCTATGTGAGGATGTCTTGAATTGTTTTACCAAATTGAGTGAATAGGAATTTGGTTGTATCAGTTAATCTTTGCCACTGTTCTCCTAGTGATCACTAACTTAAGAGCTCTTCAGCAGGGGAAGGAGGTGCATGGCGAGAGAAATAGGAGTGGGTTTCGACAAAATGAATTTGTGTGAAGTGTGCTTGTTGATATGTATGTTAAATGTGGGAGCATGGAGGATGCATAGGAAGTGTTTAACAAAATGCTTGAATGAGATGCGGTTACCTGGACTGTGATAATGGCAGGATATGTACAAATTGAACATTTGGGAGAATCCCTGAAGCTCTTCAGTGAAATGCTAGTTTTGGGGATGAGACTTGATTAGGCATATTCACCGCTATTCTTCCAGCTTGTGCCCAATCGGTAGCTTTGCAAACAGGTATGTATGTCCATCAAGAACAATTAAAAATGGTGTATTAGGATATCTTATATTCTGGTTTCCAAATTCTATAGAACTCAATAGATCATGAGAAGCAAAATGTACAAGCTTCTCTAGTGCAATGAATCCTCTTTAATGATGTAGAGTTTGTGTAACATGCTACAAAAGTGTCAAAGTGATGAGGTTGGAGCCACTATAAAATATCCTGAAATAATTAACAATTAAGAATTAAAATTGAGCTCACAAATAATATCCACTTGAGTAACACACATTTACTCAAATGTATGAAGGAAAATCTGGTGTTAACACCATGTTTAAGGGATTTATTAGGTCATACAGAGCTTTCACCAACATACCTTTGTTTCTTTACCCTTTGCAATGAATCTTGAGGTTTCTCCATGCAAAATTCTATCTTATATCTCCATTTAAAGAAACAGTCTTAATGTTTATTTGATGAACTTTCCAACTGAACTGAGTTGCAATTACTCACAACATTCTAATTGTGACTAGTTTGACCATGGATGTAGAAGAAATGTTCCAAGGATCAACAACATTTGACAAAGTAGGCATAATGTATGAAGACAATAGACTGAAGTTTGATGTCAATAAAAGATGAAATACACACTATTTAAGCAAGATCATATGCTTAGATAGAATGATTGATGATTAGGCGAAAAGGAATTAAACGTGACTCTTTCTGTAAGAGCTCCGAATTCTAGGGTTAAATTTATTGATACGATAAATATGTTGTTTTTTAAATTTCCTAGAGATATAAAGTGATTATCTATATTTTGGTTGTATTATATAAATAAAAACAATAAAGTTAAAACACAAAACAAAACAAACATAGAAAGTCATTCTTACCAACAACCTCCATAAACCTTCTTTGTTATAAGCAAAAACTTCTTTTGCATCAAAGACTACCATTAGCTACTGATCATATCGGTCTGTCCTTATCATCATTAAGAGCCAACTTCCCTTTTGTTTTTTTGGGTCCGTCCAGTTGATGTGTTGATTGAGGTTACTAGGTCGGACCATTTATCCATTCCTAATTGGATTGAAAAAGAGTAAACCTGCGTGAAAGTTGGCTCCATGTTCAAGCACTATCTCGAGTACTGTTAACTTCCCCACCATTCTTGTCACTATCACCTGCAATCTAGAAGTTGAATGTCGAGATAGAAAACCAAGCCTTTTCACTCATTTCCTTTGGCCAGGGATGTAGAGTCGAAGAGTATAGTCGTCCTGGGAGTGTTGTAAAGAGGGAGAATCAGAAAGAGCAAGGGGAGGGAAAAGGGAGAGGGGGAGGTGATCCCTCTGATGAACATGAAGATTGTGAAGAAGCACGTGAAGAAGTTCTAGAGGCCTTATAGTGATCGTCGCATCACTATCAAGGTACTTAGCTTTCATTCTTCTCTCTACTTGTTTAGCTTATCTCCACAACATCATCATGTGAAAGTGGTAAACAAGGTTCTTGGTTATTTTTTTCTGATTCATTCGGTTCTCTTGGAGAAGAACAAACACTCCAAACCCAACACTGCTATGGATCTATTTGTGCCCCTTTGATCTGAAATAATATGCCTTTTTCACATTTTTGTTGTCACTCTGGGCTGGGATTGTGAGTTGAACCCTTATTTATTTATTTATTCCATTTGAAATATATGGAAAAACATAGAACAAGGTGATGTACCAAATATGGTATAATTTTGTTTGATTAGGTACATGGTTTGAGTGGAGGGGTAGCTCTTCTATCAAAATCAACCAAGACTTGCAGACTGTCCGCATTCCTATTGCAACTCAGGCAATTCAGACGAGACAGACCATGGTTTGAATGGAACCCTGAAATGCCTATTATTTCTTGATGGGGCATAATCTTTGTATGAACCAAATGCCTCCAGCGAGTTTCTCAAAGTAGGAAATAAGTTGATCTTTAAAAACCTAATGTAGGAATTTACGAAAAACCTGAAGCAAATAAATTAGTTCTATAAAGTAGTGACCATTATGAATTCAGTGATAGTTGAATGAACATGTAGAAAGCAGAAGCCTGTGCTTTTGAAGACATTCTTCGGATATTTTTTCCTACAAGTATAGATGAATCAATTGCATCAATCTCTTGCCCAGTCTATTGGAAAAATCTAATTACTCGCAGATCTGTACTTGACTTCCAACCGACTCTGTCAGAGCCTGTAAAAGTCAAGATCTTGTCTGTCAGTCTGACAAGAGGGAAGATTCCATGAGTAGGCAATGTAAACTAGTCGAATTTATTTCTGAAGCTAAGTTTCTAGGTAGATAGTTATTACAGTATTTAATGGAGAGTCAGTCGGCCCATGTAGTAGCAATCTTCAAGTTGCCTATAAATAGAAGAAGCAAATTGTAAATCAGTATATAGACAACACAGACATTAGACAGCAGAGGAACTCAGGGTGAGAAAGAGAAGTCAAAGCTCAAGCTTCTGTGCATGTGATTTAGTCAAAGAGCTGAAGCTCTGTAGACTGACAAGTCTGGACCGACCAGTTTGTAACCGACAAGTTTGTAATACTTTGTATTTCCACATAGTTAAATATATGAAATGGTTTGTGGTTGAATGCATGATTATTTGGCCACACATATTTCCAGATTTACTTCTATAAATGTCTTTTACAATTACTGTTAAGTGAAAGATCAAAGAACCCATAAATTTCTCACCGCGTGAAAGTCCGAGGGTTTTACGGCACATTGGTCGACTCAAGTTTCCTACATATTTGGGCATATGTTTTTATAAGTTCTTTGAATTTGTTAATGTGTCCATTTTTACTTCATCTTACTCATAGGTGAAAAGCATTTGCAATTTCTTAAGTCTTTAGACTAAGAAACATACTCTGTAGATTTCGACCAAAGTGAGCCGACTTGAGTGGTCGGTTGAGTTAGCCGACTGAAGTGAGCTGACTTGGTTGAAGACAAGAAGAGAGCTGACTAGGTCAAAGACAAGAAGTGAGCCGACTTAATCGAAGACATGAAGTAAGCCGACTTGGTCGAAGACAAGAAGTCAACCGACTTGGTCGAAGTGAAAAGTGGTCGAGGTAAAAACCGATCGGACAAGTAAGTCGAAGTAATTTTGGTCGAGTGAAGGACCGACTAAAATTTATAAACTTGTCTAGTCGGACATAGACAAGTTTCACCCAACTAGAAAAAAGGTAAAGTGGTCGACGTGAAAAGTGAAAATTAAAATTTAATATCGACTGAGCCCTAAACCTAAGTTTAGTCAGCTTGGTTTTGGCTATCTGGTATCAGAGCAAGGTTATACCAGAGCAAGGTTTATATCAGCCCAAGATTTAGGAAAGAAAACTTGTCTTAAAAGGTGGAAACTTAATTTTCTAAAAAAAGTTAATTAAAAAAATTAAAAATGGCTTCCACTTCTGGTTCATTGCAACCTCCAAGTTTTATAGGAAAGAATTATGAATATTGGTCTTTAACAATGAAGGCTTTATTCATAGGTCAAGATGTCTAGGAGATAGTCTAGCATGGTTATGCAGAACCAGTAGACATGATAGCATATAACAATCTCACACAGGCTGAGAAAGATGTCTTGAGAGAATGAAGGAAGAAAGATGGAAAAGCTCTATTTTTCATACATCAAGCTATGCATGAGCGCATACTCCCAAGAATAGCAGCAAGGACTAATGCTAAGGAAGCATGGGATACATTGGAGACTGCCTATCAAGGTTTGTATAAGGTAAATACATCCAAGCTGCATATTCTGAGAAAATATTTTGAATCTTTGTCCATGAAATATTCAGAGAATGTAGACACATTCTACACCAGAGTTGTTGGGTTGATAAACCAACTGAAATCTCATGGAGAACCCATACCAAACCAAAGGGTTGTTGAAAAAATTCTTAGTCGAATTCTTCCCCCAAGATTTGAAAACTTGGTTGTGACCTTAGAGGAACACACAAACATGTTGAAATTTACCATTGATGAGCTGCAAGCTTCACTCATCAATCATGAACACAGAATCAGCAGATCACAGACATCATTGGAAGGTGCATTTGCAGCACAATAATCCATAAGCCATGGTAGAGGCAGGGGGAGAAACAACTTCAGAGGCAGAGGAAGAATTTCTTCAAGAGGAGGATGAGGTAGAAGTCCTGCAAATGTCGATGGAAGAGGAGATAACTAGAACCCAAGTCATCCAAGTGTCCAAATGTTTGATAAATAAAAAATTCAATGTCATTACTATAAGATGTTTGGTCATTATGCATATGAATGCAGGAAGAAGAAATATGACCAAGGAAGGAAAAGCCCAAGTTAGTCGAGCAACACCAGCACTTCGACAAGTGCAATGTTAATGACATCAACATCTCCCCTTGAATGCAATGTTGTTCAAGAAATTCCACGTGACATATGGTACTTAGATTCAGGATGCAGCAACCATATGACTGGTAATTTAAATCTATTTTCCAATCTAGACACTTCAGTTAAAACTGATGTTACACTTGGAAACAATGTCCAAGTTACTGTCTTAGGAAAAGGCACTGTTGATATTCTAACCAAATAGGGGTAGAGTAAGTATATCCCTGATATCTATCATGTTGAAGGTCTGAAACACAATTTGTTAAGCATTGGATAGTTGTTACAAAAAGGCTACAGATTCTACATGGAAGATGAACACTGTGTGATCAAAGACAAGCATCCAAGCAACCCACTGATAGCAAAAGTTCCAATGACAAGCAACCGCTTGTTTCCATTGAGGATAGTTCCCAACATAAAAGGGAAGACAAAGACAGGAACTGCATTCAAGTCAGAAAGTGAAGAAATAGTTGAGCTCCTCGACAAGAGATAAAATTGCAGCGCTAATTTGCAAGTTGCATTTCAAACAGAAGTTCAGGATGAATCCTGGTTGTGGCATTTCAGATTTGGACATATGAATTTTGGTGGGATGAAGCTACTGCACACAAAAAATAAGGTGAAGGGATTACCATTGATTGACAGACCAGAGAGGGTTTGTGAAGGCTACATTTTTGGCAACAAGCACAGAGAGACATTTCCAGTTGAAAAGTCCTATAGAGCATGCACACCACTTGAAATTGTGCACTCTGACATCTGTGGTCCAGTGTAGACATCATCCATTGGTGGCTGCAAGTATTTTCTAACCTTTATTGATGACTACTCAAGAAATACATGGGTATATTTCTTGAAACATAAATCTGATGCATTTGGTTATTTTCAGCAGTTCAAGGCACTCGTGGAGAACCAGAGTAGTCACCGCATCAAGATCTTAAGGACCGACAGAGGAGGTGAATACGTTTCAAATGAATTTCGGAATTTTTGCAAGACCCATGGCATACAGAAACAATTCACTGCATGGTATATACCTCAGTAGAACGGTATTGCTGAAAGAAAGAACAGAACCATCATGGAGATCGCACGTAGCATGTTGGCAGCCAAGCATTTGCCAAATGAGTATTGGGGAGAAGCAGTCGCAACTGCCGTATACATTATGAATCAGTGTCAGACAAAGAGTGTGAAGAAAAAAGTTCCCCAAGAAGCATGGACAGGTATGAATCATAGTGTTTCACATTTAAAAAATTTTGGTTGTGTTGCATATGATCATGTTCCAGATGAGCTGAGAAGGAAGCTAGATAAGAAGGGACAGAAATGTATTTTTGTAGGCTATTTAGAAGACACAAAATAATACAAGATGTATGATCCCGTCACAAGGAAAGTGATTATCAGTCGTGATGTTCAATTTGTCAAGAATGAATCATGGGATGGAACCATCGACATAAATGTCAACATTGTGTTGAACGTCAACAATGATGACATGGAAGAGGAAGTGGTTCAAACACCACATGTAAATCAATCAGTCGAAGCACCATCGACTCCCATGACACCAAGACATGGTTCAACACAAGCACCATCGACACAAATAGCAGCTCAAGCTACATCGACAAGTACACCAAGAGGACAGCAGACTCCATTAAGCATTTCGTCGAGGTCAACATCGAAAGAATCGGTGAAGACAAGAAGTCTACGAGAGATATATGAGGCTGGTACACCTAGTTCATTCTCTCTCTTTGCATTATTTTCCCGTATATATGATCCACTAACATTTCAAGAAGCTGTTGAAGAAGAAGTATGGGCACAAGCCATGGATGAAGAAATAGAATGCATTGAGAAAAACCAGACATGGGAACTAGTCAATGTACAAACAGACAAAAATGTAATCAGTGTCAAATGGATTTATAAGACAAAGCAAGATGCTGATGGGAATTTGAACAAGCACAAGGAAAGAATGGTATCAAGAGGTTTCACACAGTAACCCAACATTGACTTCAATGAAACGTTTGCACCTATTGCACGCATGGATACAGTTAGAACAGTTTTGGCCATTGCTGCACAAAACAAATGGCATGTTCATCAAATGGATGTCAAGTCGGCATTCTAAAATGGCTATCTAGAAGAGGAAGTATATGTGGAACAGCCACAAGGGTATGAATTTCCAGGTCACGAACATAAAGTGTATAGGCTAAAAAAGGCACTCTATGGTTTGAAGCAAGCTCCTAGAGCTTGGTATAGTCGAATTGATTCCTATCTCATTGAAAATGGATTTCATAGAAGTGAAAGTGAACCGACTTTGTACACCAAATTAGATGAGCAAGGTAAGATGTTAATTGTCTGCATGTATGTAGATGATTTAATATTTACTGTTGATTATGGCATAGTAGATTTTAAAACAGTCATGGATAGTGAATTTGAAATGACTCATCTAGGGCTTATGAAGTTTTTTCTAGGCATTGAAGTTCAGCAGTCTAAAAGTGGTATTTTTTTTTATCACAGTTTAAATATGCAAGTGAATTTTTAAAAAGGTTTAACATGTCTAACTACAAGACAACCCCAACACCAGTAATAACAGGTTTAAAATTAAGCAAGGATGATGAAGGATCCACTGTAGGTCTTACGTTGTTCAAAAGGCTTGTTGGCAGCGTTATGTATTTGACAGCAACAAGACCAGACATTATGTAAGGAGTAAGTATGATCTCAAGGTTCATGAAGTCACCAAAAGACTCACATTGGCAAGCAGGTAAAATAATTTTGAGGTATGTAAGTGGCACAAAAGACCTTGGTATTATGTATTCAACCTCAGAAAATTTTAAACTCATTGGTTATACTGACAGTGATAATGGAGGCAGCATAGATGACAGGAAGAGCACATCTGGGTACACATTGTTGAAATATTGTAACTTTGAAGAATATTCTATATGTATTTCTTTGTGGTCCCCAATGGTCCTACTGGGAGAACCACTTGTATTACTTTGTACTCCTATGCTCCTAATTGGAAGAACTAATAAGAGTCATGAGGCAGTCCCCTCTAATTGTAAAGGTGGGTCATTAGCACCCCAGTGTGGTTACTTGAGCCTACATGTGTAACTCGAGCCTACTTGATTAACTCAAGCCTACATGACAAATGAGTTAACTTAAGTGAACAGATGAATATAAATAGAGGTGTAGTGCTCCTCTTTTGAGACACACACACTCACTTGTGTAGCGCATTAGTGGAGAAGAGAAGTAGTTGGAGAAGGAGGAGGATCAGGCTTTGATCTCCTTGCTGGTTTTATCTTTTATCTTTTTGGGACATCTATATTGAGGAATATTTTGCTAGGTTTTTCCCTTTAGGGTTTTCCTAAGATAAATATTTTTGTTTCTTTTGTATGGTTGTGCTTGTCTATCTTTCAATGATCATGTTTATATGCTTTTGTTATGAAAAATGAAATGAAATATTGATGTCTTAGCTAAGCATATGAAAATTCAACATGGTATCAGAGCCACCCTGAAAGAAGACATTGTGCAGCTAAAGAATATAGCGATTCTTATTTTTTGGGTCTCTATCCATGATTGATCAGCAAAAGAAGGCTAGATTGACTCTCCATTGAAGGGCGCATTTTTCTGTCAAAGCATAATTCAATTCCGAGCATTTTGAGTTTTGGTGTGGAAAATTAGGGCTTTCTACAGAAGAAGAATTTTTGAGTGAGCCCAGCATAGGATTGTTCTCCTCATCAAAATATAATTTTAGAGACCTAGATCAAGAAATTTGGTTGGGTGAAACTCCAGGAAAGTCAAACCCTAGTTTGACCCCGATTTGGAAAAACCCTAAATACTAAAACTGCTAAGTTTTGGTACATTCGCTATATCCTGATATTTTCGAAGGCTCAAGAGTTGAAAATTGTAGAGGCTGAAGATAACATCATGATTAGACTGTGTCCAAAGTTCATCCTCAGATTTGCTGTATTATGGGAGATATGACCCCTCCAAGTCGGGGTTCCAGCCTCTTCCAGAATTCATCCTTAAATAAGACACCTGGGGAGAATTGTTGTAGCGTGGGCTACAAAGGTCCAAATGGAATTACTGAAGATGTTACAAAAATATAAAATAATGTAATTTCTTTGGTCAAAATTTCAGAACCTGAATATGAACCAGTGACACGTGGAATTCCGTACAACTTCACTGTTCTGAACAGTCATGTAAAAGGTCACCTTGGTAAAATGATCATAAATACCAATTGGTGAACCCAATTCTGATGAAACCTATTTTGTTGGATCAGGGACATGTGAGGGTACCTCAGTGAGAAATTTCAGACACATAGGAGTAGTAATTTTAGAGATATCACAGAAACAGTAACAAGCATTTCTGCAGAAGAAATTGGAAAACTAGGGCTTCCTGTTCCGGGAGCTTCCCACCACTTTTTTCAGAAAAGGAGTACATTGGACAAATCCATTTGAAGAGATATATATTTCTATACAATCACATCTAAAATATTCCAATTTTTGAAAATTAGGGTTTCTCTAACAAACCCTAGATTAGCCAGCTCCGGAAGCAGGACGGACACCTCAAATCGGTAAGATCTAATATTCTGCTATTTGCATTTGAGGTTATCATTTCAAAGTGATCTATCACATCAGCTTGATGATAAGCTTGAAAAAACTCCAAGCATGGAAGTATTTGATCTCTCTGAAGAAAATGAATTAGACACCTACTTGAGTAGAGAGGTTCCAGTTCTAGAGGGAGATGAGCCTCAAAGCCTTACACAAGAAGAACTTGATCAAGGCCAAGAAGATCATTGTTGATTCAATCACGGATCAACTTGTACCACAAGTGTATTCCCTAAAGACACCGAAGATGTTTGATTCATTGATCAAGTTATTTGAAGGTAAGAACATAATTCAGAAGATGGATTTGAGAAAATAGTTGAAGAATGTGAAGATCTAGAATGCATAACATCTTGAAGCGGTAGAAGAAGAAGTAGAGAATACAGAAGTGGTGATAGCCACCTTGAATGGCCTCCCATGATCATGGGATTCATTCATGCGAAGAATGTATGCCAGAAATAAGTGATTACTTTCATCTCATAAGAAGAGAAGAAGAAGATGGGAGCAATTGAAGATCAAGCTCTCACCATTCAAAGAAGATCAAGCTCTCACCATTCAAAGAAGATCCCTCAAAAATCAATTCTTGAAGAACCTCTTATTCATCTTATCATTTGGATAAGAAATGATGATTTCATGAATGAAGAATATGATAAAGCAGAATGATCAAGATGGAGTC
>LPNX010498634.1:33166-47284 GCA_001517045.1 Pseudotsuga menziesii
GTATGCAATTTCCATTTCATGATATTGTTTTGTTATACATTTGATTGTATTTAGTTGATGTGTTATGCATGATAGATTGTTTACATTAATACTACTAATATGCATGTGATGGGTAAGTAGCTCATGTATCTATACAAATTTCCAGTGCTACTTATCAAACCTCTTTGCTGACATATTGGATTAGTGCACAATCTCAATGATGTCATGGTAGAGATGGAAGGCATCTAGAAATTTTCTGTGAGATATGGATGAATGTTGTATTGGCTAAATAGTTGCATGATGGATAAGAATTTGTCGTTATGCATATGTTTTATGAAATAGTTCTAACCATGCAACTGGTGCATTTGAATTGTAGGAAAGGTCCTGTACAACCTCCTACAATAAAATAAGGACGAGACTTGTTCCAAAGAACAAGTGATGACAATTCAATAAACATGAATCTGAAGCTCCCAGGGTCAGAGACACCATGACGGAAGAAAGAGCCTCAGAGAGCGATAGATCCACCTCAAAGGATGAAGACCACCATGGGTATGAAAGATAACTCAAGATGAAGAAAAGAATGCTATGAAAGAAACTATGATAAAAAAAATAACAGTTGATCATGGGAAATGACGATATGATTTCGTGACATAAAGGGAAGTACATAGTATCCTCCATATGGATCTACAAGAACAAGTGTACAAAGAAAGGTTCGTGATTTGCCTCAGAAAGAATAGAATATGACATGACATACTCTATTGACCAGCATACATCCACCTGTATAGAATGAAGAAGGAAGATAATACTCCACTTCAGGGGGAGTGACTACAGAAGATATCTGAGTTCAACACAGTACGACATGATGGACAACTTCTTGATGGATCGAGACTTTACCAAGAGTAAAGTGGGTTCCAACCTTCAAAGTTGAATGCAGAAGACTAGGATATGTTGATGATCTAACAAGACGAACTCATGAAAGATGTTATGATGAAAGAATACTAGAATGATGTATGGGATATAGTTCCCAAACCAGAAGGAAAGAGTATTGTATCTTCCAAATGGATATATAGCTGACAGAAGTATCGAGAAGTATAAAGCAATATTTGTGGCCAGAATTTTCTTTCATAAAGAGGGAATTAATTTTGAAGAGACACTTACTCCAGGAAGCAAGGTACACTTCCTTGAGAACTATCATGGTAGTTTCTTCCATGGTGAAGTAAAGACAAGCCTTCCTTAATGGTATGATTGAGAAAAAGTTTTACATTGAATAGTCACGAGGATTTGAAGTTGAAGCCAGATGGAATCACGTATGCAAGTTGAAGAAGGCCCTCTATGGCCTGAAGCAAGCTCCCAGAGCTTGGTATGGAAGAATAGATAGTTTCTTTTCGAGCATGGGATTTACCAAGGGTAAAGATAATCCTAACCTTTATTTCAAGGTTGTAGAAGATGAACTTGTCATCATGTTATTATATGTGGATGACTTATCCTTGACAGGAAATGAGAAACAGATCATGGAAAGCAAGAAGAAACTAGCAGAAGAATTTGAGATGAAAGACCTTGGGTTAATGCATTATTTCCTAGGTCTGGAAGTATGGAAAAGTTCAGAATAAATATTTCTCAACCAGGGAAAGTATGCGGTAGAGATATTGAAGAGATTCAATATGTTGGAATTCAAAGTCATGGCCACACCCATGGACTCCAACCTGAAGCTGTTAGCTAATGACTCATCAGAGTTAGTGGATATGACTCATTATAGACAGATCATTGGGTCATTGATGTACTTAATAAATACCAGACCATACATTTGTTTTGCTGTGAACACCTTAAGTCAATATCTTGTTCAACCAAGATGGGTTCACCTAGTAACTACAAAACATGTGATGAGATATCTGAAAGGGACTATAGAGTTTGGTTTATATTATGATGGCAGCCATGAGTATAGATTGTATGGCTACACAGATGCAGATTGGGCTGGAAGTATCTCAGACAGGAAAAGAACATTAGGTAGATTCTTTTGTTTGGGGTCTACTATGAGTTCATGGTTTAGCAGGAAACAGTTCAGTGTTTCTCATAGCATGGCTGAAGCAGAATACATAGCGGATTGCTCTGCTAAGTTGCAAAGCCATATGGCTTCGAAATCTGATATCAAGTCTCTTTGAACTAAAGATGGATACTACATTGATTCTATGTGATAACGAGAGTTGTGATAATAGAGAACCCTATGTTCCGTCGTAACACATAGAAATCTGGTATTTCTACATTCAAGATAAAGATGCAGATGATGATGTTTCAGTATTTACATACTGTCGATACAAATGATGGTGATTCAGTATTTCTATACTGAATATAGATGATGATGATTTCAGTATTCCCATACTGAAGATATAGATTATGTTTCAGTATTTACATACCGTAGATGCAGATGATGGTGACCTGATGATAGTTCAGTATTCACATACTGAAGATGTAGATGAAGATGGTTTAGATGATGATGCACTGACAAAGCCTCTATCTCGAGTAAAGTTTGAACACTTTCAAGACAAGCTTGGTATGGTTCAGAAAGACCTTCCCCGAAAGGGGGAGTAGTGATGTTGCAGTGGGATTGTATCATCCCTGGACACTTTCCCTAAAGTGATCCGGAGACTTCGGTCTTCGAGAATGAAGTGGGATTATATCATCCCTGGGCATCTGCCCCAAAAGTGATCCGGTGACCTCGGTCCTCGAGAATGAAGAGGGATTGTATCATCCTGGGACATCTGTCCAAAATAGATCTGGTGACTTCGGTCTTCATGAATGTGGTGGGATTACATCATCCCTGAACTTTGGTTCAAAATGTATCTGGAGGTCTTAGCCCCCATGAATGTGGTGGGATTGCATCATCCTTGAACTTCAGTTCAAAATGTATCTAGAGGTCTCGGCCCCCATGAATGTGGTAGGATTGCATCATCCCTGAACTTCGGTTCAAAATGTATCTGGAGGTCTGGGCTCCCATGAAAGTGGTGGATTGCATCATCCCTAAACCTCAGTTCAAAATGTATCCGGAGGTCTCGGCCGCCATGAAAGTGGTGGATTTCATCATCCCTAAACCTTGGTTCAAAATGTATCTGGAGTTCTCGACCCCCGTGAAAGTGGTAGGATTGCATCATCCCTGAACCTCAGTTCAAAATGTATTCGAAGATCTCGGTCCTCGTGAATGTGGTAGGATTGTATCATCCTTGAACTTCAGTTTAGAACGGATCCGGTGACTTCGGTACTCGAGAACGTGTGTTGATCCCATAATTCCTAGAGGAAGGATTGTCTGAGTTCCACATCTATGTTGATCACATAATTCCAAAAGGAAGGATCGTTAGTAACTCTGTAAAGACCTACATCCTGTAATTCTGAAAGGAAGGATCATTGAATTGATCCCGTAATTCCAATAGGAAGGATTGTCTGAGTTCCAGAGATGTGTTGATCCCGTAATTCCAATAGGAAGGATTGTTTGAGTTCCACATCTGTGTTGATACCATAATTCCAAAAGGAAGGATCGTTAGTAACTCCGTAAAGACCTAAATCTTGTAATTCTGAAAGGAAGGATCATTGAATTATTCTGGTAATTCCAATAGGAAGGATTGTCTGAGTTCCACAGATGTGTTGAGCCCATAATTCCAATAAGAAGGATTGTCTGAGTTCCACAAATGTGTTGATCTCGTAATTCTGAAAGGAAGGATCATTAGCAACTCCATAAAGACCTAAATCCCGTAATTCTGAAAGGAAGGATTGTTAGTAACTCTATAAAGACCTAAATCCCATAATTCCAAAAGGAAGGATCATTGGTAACTCCGTAAAGACCTAAATCCCATAATTACGAAAGGAAGGATCATGTTGATGTTTTGATGATGTTGATGTTTTTATAATGATGATGATGTTTCTGATGATGATGATGTTCTCTAATCAAAAGATCAGAAGTTGCTGATGATGATGATGTTCTCTGATCGAAATATCAGAATATGATGATGATGATGTTTCTCTGATCGAAAGATCAGAAGTTGCCGATGATGATGTTCTCTGATCGAAAGATCAGAATATGATGATGATGATGTTTTTTGATTGGAAGATCAGAAGTTGCTTATGATTATGATGTTGCTGATGATGATGAGATCATGATGATGATGATGCCGTATTATCAAAGTACGATGATGATGACGTACTGAGCGAAAGATCAGAATATGATGATGAGTTGATGTTAGAGTATGATGATGGTTCTGATCGAAAGATCAGAGGCTGATGATAATGATGAGTCTAATTGAAATATCAGAGTATGATGATGATGTTGTTGCTGATCGAAAGGCCAAAGTGCTGAAGAATATGTTGCTGATCTAAAGGTCAAAGTGTTGAAGATGATGTTGCTGATCGAAAGGTCAAAGTGTTGAAGATGATGTTGCTGATCGAAAGGTCAAAGTGCTGAAGATGTTGCTGATCGAAAGGTCAAAGTGTTGAAGATGATGTTGCTGATCGAAAGGTCAAAGTGTTGAAGATGATGTTGCTGATCGAAAGGTCAAAGTGCTGAAGATGTTGCTGATCGAAAGGTTTAAGTGTTGAAGATGATGCTGCTGATTGAAGAGTCAAGATGCTGCTAATAGAAGCGGTCAAAGTACTGATGATGCTGAATACTAAAGATTGAAGATGAAGGCTACATGATGTTGAAAAGCTTCCAATGATTTATAGATGTATCACCCTGATGATGTTGATGATGTCCTCTCTCTCTCTCCTATTATTGTTGTTGTTGATGTTGTTATAGAATACCCTTCTCGTTAAGGGGGAGTGTTTAAATATTGTAACTTCGAAGAATATTCTATATGTATTTCTTTGTGGTCCCTGATGGTCCTACCGGGAGAAACACTTGTATTACTTTGTACCCCGATGCTCCTAATCGAAAGAACTAATAACATTCATGAGGCAGTCCCCTCTAATTGTAAAGGTGGGTCATTAGCACCCCAGTGCGGTTACTTGAGCCTACATGTGTAACTCAAGCCTACATGATTAACTCGAGCCTACATGACAGATGAATTAACTTAAGTGAACAGATGAATATAAATAGAGGTGTAGTGCTCCTCATTTGAGACACACACACTCACTTGTGTAGCACATTAGTGGAGAAGAGAAGTAGCTGGAGAAGGAGGAGGATTAGGCTTTGATCTCCTTGCTGGTTTTATCTTTTATCTTTTTGGGACATCTATATTGAGGAAGCTTTTGCTGGGTTTTTCCCTTTAGGGTTTTCCTAGGATAAATCTTTGTGTTCCTTTTGTATGGTTGTGCTTGTCTATCTTTCAGTGATCTTATTTATATGCTTTTGTTATGAAAAATGAAATGAATTACTGACGTCTTAGCTAAGCATATGAAAATTCAACACACATTTAATTTTGGTACAGGTGTTGTTTCACGGGCTTCAAAGAAACATCCCATAGTAACTCTATCTTCAGCTGAAGCAGAGGATGTTGCAGCGACAAGTGCTGCATGTCAAACTGTCTTGATGAGGAGAGTCTTAAAAGACTTTCCACAGAACCATCAAGAACCGACAACAATCTTCTACGACAACAATTCAGCCATAGCATTATCAAAGATTCATGTGTTTCACAAGAGAACCAAGCACATCGACACAAGGTTTCATTTTATAAGAGAGTTGGTGAACGACAAGGAAATTTGTTTGGAATTTTGCAGGTCTGAAGACAAACTTGCTGACATCTTCACAAAGCCATTAGCAAAGGACACATTCCAGTATATGCATAGTTATATTGGAATGATAAGTTATCCACAGTGAACTCTATCATAAACAGAGCATGTCTAAGCTCTGAAACATTTGGTAAATTTTGTTTTAAAAATCCCCATCTGCTTATAATTAAGGGGGAGTGTTGGAAAAAATTAATTACTCGTAGATATGTACTTGACTTCCAGCTGACTATGTTAGAGACTATACAAGTCAAGATCTTGTCTATCAGTCTGACAAGAGGGAAGAGTCCACGAGTAGGCAATGTAAACTAGTCGAATTTATTTCTGAAGCTAAGTTGTTAGGTAGATAGTTATTGCAATATTTAATGGAGAGTCAGTCGGCCCATGTAGTAGCAATCTTTAGGTTGCCTATAAATAGAAGAAGCAAATTGTAAATCAGTATATAGACAACATAGACATTAGACAGCAGAGGAACTCAGGGTGAGAAAGAGAAGTCAAAGCTCAAGCTTCTGCGCATGTGATTTAGTCGAAGAGCTGAAGCTCT
The DNA here is from genome assembly GCA_001517045.1 of Pseudotsuga menziesii. Taxonomy (NCBI): domain Eukaryota; kingdom Viridiplantae; phylum Streptophyta; class Pinopsida; order Pinales; family Pinaceae; genus Pseudotsuga; species Pseudotsuga menziesii. Next base: position 39,399 of record LPNX010498634.1, read on the forward strand.
GTAGACCGACAAGTCTGGGCCGACCAATTTGTAACCGACAAGTTTTTAATACTTTGTATTTCGACATAGTTAAATATATGAAATAGATTGTGGTTGAATGAATGATTATTTGGCTACACATATTTCCAGATTTACTTCTATAAATGTATTTTACAATTACCGTTAAGTGAAAGATCAAAGAACCCATAAATTTCTCACCACGTGAAAATCCAAGGGTTTTACGGCACATTGGTCGACTCAAGTCTTCCTACATATTTGGGAATATGTTTTTATAAGTTCTTTGGATTTGTTAATGTGTCCATTTTTACTTCATCTTACTCACAGGTGAAAAGCATTTGAAATTTCTTAAGTCTTTAGACTAAGAAACATACTCTGTACATTTCGACCAAAGTGAGCCGACTTGAGTGGTCGGTTGAGTCATCCGACTGAAATGAGCCGACTTGGTCGAAGACAAGAAGAGAGCCAACTAGGTCGAAGACAAGAAGTGATCCAACTTGGTTGAAGACATGAAGTAAGCTGACTTGGTCGAAGACAAGAAGTCAGTCAACTTGGTCGAAGTGAAAAGCGGTCAAGGTAAAAACCGGTCAGACAAGTAATTCGAAGTAATTTTGGTCGAGTGAAGGACCGACTAAAATTTATAAACTTGTTTAGTCTGACATAGACAAGTTTCACCCGACTAGAAAAAAGGTAAAGTGGTTGACATGAAAATTGAAAATTAAAATTTAATATCAACTGAGCCCTAAACCCAAGTTTAGTCGGCTTGGTTGTGGCTATCACAGTCGACAGGTTGTTCAGAAATTTTGAGTTCCTTCAAGGGTTTGGCTCGAGGCTGTGACTACGGGTATGTCTAGCATGGTAGATGATAATTCTACAATGATATTTGACAGAAATTTGAGCGGTTCGTTAGAAGTTTCCAATGCTTTCGTTTACATGGCACGGATGATGAAGAAGGGTTACAATTCTCTTGGGGGAGTCACACTCGAGAAGTCTAAGTTGGATACATCGCAGCATTCTAAGACCTTTACGCATCAGGTACATGGTGTGAGCTATCTTTTACTACTATATTTTAAATTTTTGGTAAAGGGCCCTTTGTCAATCCCGCTTAGATGCAATGATCGCGATGGGTATTTTCTGTTACAATCACTAAGGATTTGCACCTGGCATCATACATTGAGATTCATTACCTAGAATTAATTGTTTAGGTTCAGTTGACCATAAAATATTACAAAATAGAACAACAATTTTCTGCATCAAGACAACAACATGTTCTCGAGGAATTAAATCCAGGTCTCTGTGAAGGAAACTGGCTTGATTTACCACTTGAGCATAACCCACTTGACATTGTTAACAATGTCAGCTAATTCCCAATGATTCGAGAATCAAATTTTAATGCGAACACTAGGTTATTTGGTGTGATTTTCCTATAGGAAGATCCGAATGACAATGTTCCCTTCGTGAAGTTGCAATAGTGACATCAGTTTGGCACCCTAAAATTTACGGTCCAATTTTTGTAGGGAACTGCTTCAAAGAATTACACCCCAGGGAGCTGCACAATATAGACCAGTCTTCCTCTGGATTTATGTTGAAATTATGCAGGAGCTGGTCCCATCCTCATTCCTTTGAAACTCATACCATTCAAGTGGGCCAGACACCAGCTAGATTCTATTTTGTTTTTTGTTTATGCTCGAGCCTCGAGTTTGGCAACAATGAAATTTGGAAAAACATTGCTAGTGCAAGAAAATATGACAAAACCCATGATTAAGTTTGAGACAACAGCAATAAGGATGGAGGCATTGCAGCTTGAGGTGTCAAGTTTAAACTTCAAACAAATTGGAACAATATTTAGAAACATCAGGATTCTCAAAAGAATGATGCTCTTAGGCAGATGGCATAATCCTACTAGCTTGATGCACTTAAGGCGTGAATATAATTGTGAACTTGCACAAATTCAGTGAACAATTTGGGTTAATGGAAATCCCATATCCACCTGGCAATGGAAATCATGAGCCTCTTCAAGATCTCTTGATGATGAAATTGCTTTAGGGTTCGAAACTTGTTGAGAGAAACAATCCCTTCACCACAGTTCCTCTGACTGTAGAATCTATGACCGTGGGATAAGATGAATATTCACAAAACTAAGATTATAATCATAAAATCAAAATGCTCAGAATATCAAGACGTCTCTTTCGAGGACACACCTGAGAAATATTCCAAAAATATATATATCTTTGGATCATATTCCCAATAAGTCTCAATTGGAGCTACATTGTAGAAAAATCCATTAGCAAGGGATGGAAAACATACTTTGGGCTATAAGACAAATGTAGAATGCAGAATTTTGGATATGGGCAAAAAAAGAAGATACTCTTTTGCATCCTAGTTGCACCTGCCCCATTATATGGATGCACAGAGTTGGCAAAAAATCAAAGAAGTGTGAAAATGCTTTGCATTTTAAACACCTTGAAGATAAAATATAGGATCGTTATTCTATAGTAGTCATTAAGTTGATGTGACACCAATTGAGATCAAGTCATTAGGAATGAGGTGTTAAAAAAGAACGTGTATGAGTAATTGCATTCTGGAAGTGTAGAACTTGATAGGTTAAAGTAAGGATGGACTAAGTATGGTACAAATGAAATAACCAGATGGGTAATTTTCTAAATTCCCTCTGGATTTAACATCTCTAAGAAGTTAAAAACTAAAATGATACCTAAAGGAAAAATACATTAAGACCCAATGGATTCCTAAAATTATTCCCTTGAAAAGTGAGGTAAACGACTATACAAATCAACCCAAATCTCATTAAACCAACACACCCTTACAAAAGTATTTATTGAAAAATTTAAATGAACATCAGTAACATCACAACTAGTTTACATAAACTACACGATGAGATAGGGAAGATGAACTACTCCATAACACCTGAAAGTAATATGTAAGGTGTGTAATATTAAATAATAATAATAATATCAATACTCTTGCAATACAAAATCATACGTACAAGTATGAGATACCATACCTAGTTTCTCCAACAACTTACTGACATTTTCAAGAATAAATAAACTCACTCTTTTTTAGTCCATGATGGTTACAATAGATCACCTTGGTATTATTGGGCATTAAGATGGGGATGGAAAAAAAGAGTCTGTGTGTTCTCTGTTTAGGAACTAGTCTACATAAAATACTCAAATACGAATTGAGACTTTTGCACTGCTATCTCACATCTGTTTTTAGCAGTTCTTTTACTGAGATCTTTTAGGCATCACACTCAAAATGAAATCTCACTCACTTAATTGTATATTTTATAACTTCCTAGGAGATGCTATGGGAATTCCTTATTGCTATTGTCAAAGGTCGTACTTTCCAGTCCCATTGACCTATTTTAGTCATTCATGGAAATGAATAAAATTTTATTTTCATTTCATCTGGCTAAACTACTGCAGTTGTGTTTGTCATCGGTTATCTCAGAAGTTGAAATTATCACATTTAACTTTTAACACAGTTCTTGAAGAGGAGGGTGGCAGTGCCACAGATAGGATTTTCTTAAACAATCAGTTTCTAATTACTTTGTCCAGACTCTTAAACCGAAAAGGCATACATTCATGCTACATATTCTTTGGACCCGACATCTTAGCTTATGATTAGATGGCATCAAGCTATAAGGGGTCTCTAGAACACTGAACACCACTTGTACAAGAAGTAAGAGTATACACTGCCAATGTTTTAGAATTCATCAATATGTCATGGTCTTATGTGTCTGTTCAAATAAAGTCTGTAAGGGCTACTGTTCCTATGTTAGTAACTTAATACTAGGTATCCAACACTACTGGGTATCTTCAAATACCATACTTTTCAAAACAAAATTAAATAATAATAATAATATCAATACTCTTGCAATAAAAAATCATACGTACAAGTATGAGATACCAGACCTAGTTGCTCCAACAACTTACTGACATTTTCAAGAATAAATAAACTCGCTCTTTTTTAGTCCATGATGGTTACAATAGATCACCTTGGTCTTATTGGGCATTAAGATGGGGATGGAAAAAAAAGAGTCCGTGTGTTCTCTGTTTAGGAACTAGTCTACATAAAATACTCAAATACGAATTGAGACTTTTGCACTATTGTCTCACATCTGTTTTTAGTAGTTCTTTTACTGAGATATTTTAGGCATCACACTCAAAATGAAATCTCACTCACTTAATTGTATATTTTATAACTGCCTAGGAGATGCTATGGGCATTCCTTATTGCTATTGTCAAAGGTTGTACTTTCCAGTCCCATTGACCTATTTTAGTCATTCATGGAAATGAATAAAATTTTATTTTCATTTCATCTAGATAAACTACTGCAGTTGTGTTTGTCATATGTTATCTCAGAATTTGAAATTATCGCATTTATACTTTTAACATAGTTCTTGAAGAGGAGGGTGGCAGTGCCACAGACAGGATTTTATTAAACAATCAGTTTCTAATTACTATTTCCAGACTCTTAAACCAGAAAGGCAGACATTCATGCTACATATTCTTTGGACCTGACATCTTAGCTTATAATAAGATGGCATCAAGCTATAAGGGGTATCTAGAACACTGAATACCACTTGTAGAAGAAGTAAGAGTATATAGTGCCAATGTTTTAGAATTCATCAATATGTCATGGTCTTATGTGTCTGTTCAAATAAAGTTTGTAAGGGCTACTGTTCATATGCCAGTAACTTAATACTAGGTATCCAACACTACTGGGTATCTTCAAATACCATACTTTTCAAAACAAAATTACACCACAAAACAAAATTACATTTCAAAAATTTAACAAGAATATTCCCAAACTGTTATAATCAGAGACCATAGATGGTATTTATTTCCAAAGACATACCATAGAAATAAATGAATGTGGTTCTAGTTTTAACCAATTGCAGCAACATAATATAATTAGGTAACTAAATCAGATTTTAACATTATTAACAGACCTGTGAAGTAGCACCATCATACTATCCTCTTGGATGATGAATAAACCTTTCTTTCTGGCACCCCTATGCTTTAGATATTTCATATTTGATAGTGCACAAGTAAATCATAGGAACTGGGTATGATGGCAGTGAAAGAATTCAACTAAACCACCCATCAGTCCTCATATATCATATTTGACAAGAAGATTGACTGTAGATAGTACACCTAGTTCAGTAATATGTGGATTATCTTGAATGTCCAACTCCCTCAGGTAAAACAAAGCCCCTTTTATGACTGTTTTTGAATGTATGATGGTGTTTACAGGTGGGAGGCCCAATGGGATGTGCCCAACAACACACTTTGAATCCTCTACAAGCGATGTACAACAATACAATCACAACATGTATGCCACTCAATCTTGGTGTATACCTTCTCTAACTTCCCCTCAAGGTAGTACTACCTTCCCTTCACATCTCTGCTCCCTCCTCTTCTTCAATGAAACTCAAAAAATGAAGACAGACTAGTCAAGTTCATCATTAAGGGCACCATGACCATTTTCGGCAAGCATCCACTTAGGTCATCAATCCATGATAAGAAAGACTTGAAAAATGTCACCCCCATTGAGTATTCTGATCAAAATGACAAGTGGACACCCATACAAAATGGGGGATAACAGAGTGCTTGACTGGTATGCAATGTGCATGACTTGATGATAGTTATAGTCATTCTAGAATGCTCCTCTAAGTATGAAGTAGACACCTCTAAGTGAGAGTACATCCCTTCACATATGGAATACATTATAAAAGCATTTAGAATTCCTCTAAAGGCTTCACCGAAGCACAATAAAAATCCACGAAAGGGGATGCACCAATAAGCTCAACACTTCCCTAAAATAGGAATCCAAGCTCCAAAATATAAACGCTCCTCTTCAAATTAGCTCCAATGTGACAAACGTCAAGTGAAGAGACCTCCAAAGGGTGAATATTACTGTTATAGACCATACGAATTAACTTCCAATGAGGACAACCTACATTAGATCAACACTAGTTGTGTCAAAGTATCCCTTAATGGTGCACAAAATTCCTTCAAACAACAAATAGAACTTTCCATAGGTAGGTCAGCTCTCTTGAAATACCAAATTTTTCATCAAGAGTTGTTGTTGTTCATAATACAACTCTTCCTAGGGACTGAAAAATGAGGTTTCACTACTTTTCACTGTTGTTCTAGCACAAAAACGTGCCCAGAATTGATGCTTATATACCCATAGTTAGCGCAGAACTCAAGGTGATGATGTTGTACTGCTGCTAGGAGGCACAGGTCTGCCAAGAATGTGGCTATTCATAGCCCAAAAAATTCATCCCGTTGTTTTCATTTCCAACACTGCTGCCCCCTTCCTTAATGAGGTAGTTTGAGTATTATGGGGAATTTGTCTTGGATTGATCGGTGGACTCCTTATCCATGTTATCAGAGCTAGACTAGAATTGGAAAAACCAACCAATCTGATTAGTTCTGGGCCACATTGGTCTAGTTCAAGGGACACATTGGATTATAAAGTTGTTGCTGAAGTTGTTCATAAATATGGTCTTGAAGTTCTTCCTCATTTGAACAATATTGCAGGAACTGGGGTTGGCATAGAATTCATAGAAATAGGGTTAAACTTAAATGCCAAGAATGGCAAGGTTCTGCATGTTGGTATGTCACTTTTAGATTATAATATTTGAAATTCAATCCAATAATCCCAAAACACACAAATTCTCTCTTTTTATTTCTGATATTGTTGTTGTAATTGGAGAGAGGCTTACATAGCCTCATGAAACTATGCCAAGGATAAAGAAGCATGATATTGCCAATGGAATTTCAAGGAAAGTCAGAGATCTTAAATATCCTTGAGATTGTATTAGACACATCTCTGATTTTGAGCCTTTCAATAGGCTGGTATGTTTCAACAGATTTTTTTTATCAGTATGATGTGTGAGATCCGAGGAGAAGTATATGAGACTTTAGACATCTTCGTGATCTTGAGCACATAGCAATGAGAACAATTGAGAAGAATCTCTCAAAAAGTGAGTGGACTATGAGGAGTCATATGTCCCTAGTACACTTCGGATGTATAGTGATGATTGGATATTACATCTAATGGATGTGTGAACTACCTTCTTAGTGGTTTGCGTACTAAAATGTTTTGATTGCAGATTACATAGATAGTCTGTTGTTGGGTTCAAAGGGATCCTAGAAATCTATTCAATGGAAGAAAGAGAACATGAGGCTCTTATTATCATTTTGAATGAGATATAACTGATAGTTGGGGATCACCTAAGTTGTGATCAGAATTATAGCATAGACAATTGGTTCTTCCAATATAAATATATACTTATGTTTTCTTTGCAAACTCCCAAAGTATGGTATTTGAAGATACCCAGTAGTGTTAGATATACAAAGTATCCAACACTACTGGGTATCTTCAAATACCAAAGTATGTTTTCTATTATTCATAGTTTAGCCATCAAAGTAATTAAGTTGGGTTAGTTGATATATCCACACAGAGTAAATGGTATCATGTCACAACATGTGATTCATTTCTTAAAGAGGGAATCATTGGTTTTTCCAAGGTTGGCCTCTCTAGGTGGTTAAATTGGGTCATTGTTTGTTCAACAGTTGAGTCATCAAGGTTGTTAAGTTGAGCCAAATGGTATATACACAGGGTAAACAACATTCCACCTCTTAATAGGAGGTGGATGCTCATCACTTCAGTAAAATTTTGAATAATCTTCAATACTTATTAACTAAGTGAGCTATAAAAGTAAAAATGATGCAAATTGTACTCCTATTGACTTTTTGGAGTCTTTCCTATTAGAATATAGATGGAATTTGGAAGACCATGAAGTGTTAAAGTCTCATCCTAACTGGTTTTATCTCAGTTTTCCTTTTCCATTT
>LPNX010498634.1:52692-96725 GCA_001517045.1 Pseudotsuga menziesii
TAGTGCATAGGGAGTCAAGTCTCTAATTTTACAAATGATAATCGTCAAGTCTCCATTAGCAATAAGTTTCTGAATCTGCCTGGCTCTTAGAATGTTTTATCACTTGATTTAAAGCTAAAATAGGCTTCACAATAAAATAGGATTCACAATAAGAGAAGAAACCTTTTGCAGTTTGATCACAACCATAGACCTGCTTATTATGGAACCTTCTCAAAGAAAAGGTGAATATACTTTGCATAATTTTAAGTTTATTAATTATCAAAGAAACATGTTGTGCTTTAATTTTGACAGCCCATGATGAGGAACATCTGAAACACCTTGAAGCTCATGGATTCTTAATATTGTAGTAGACAAGAGGGAAAGTTTTGTTTCTGACTCTTTGTTTTTTATGTAGTGATGGCATTGGGATTCCAAATTCTTTCAGGAAGGACTCTTCTTTGGACTATGAGAATGATAGTGATGAAGAATGGGAAGAGGTACTCATCACTAAATCTCTTTGGTAAGAGTATTTGTAGTATTTTTATTATCTTTAGTTACAGGGAAAATTGTACATAGTTCTCAAGAATTAGTTTATCATAAAGACTAGTTACTGGTAAGTTGTAATAGTAATAATTATGTAGTTTGTAGATTTATATCTATCATAAATTTGTTTGAATATCATCATTTTCAAGCAATAACAACTTCTTAAAGGGTGCTAGCTCAATGGTAGAGTGCCTGCCTAATTATAGGCAGGAGGTTGGTGGTTCGATTCCTCCATTCCCTATCATAAATTTGTGACTACAAAAACAACTAAATTCACATATATACGACTATTAGTAGCTAATTTCCCGTATCTTAATTGTATTTAGCCTAGTCATTAATATGTTAACATCTAGTAGTTTATTTAGTCGTATATTTGGTCATTAATGGTTGCAATCAATGGCTAAATCAGTGACTAAATCAATGACTAAATCAGTGACTAAATCAATGACTATCAATGACTAAAACAATGACTAAATTAATGACTAAAGCATTGTCTATCAATGACTAAAGCATTGTCTATCAATGAATATATCAATGACTATATCAATGACTAAACATCAATGACTGCCAAGTCAAGCTATTAATGACTAGTGAAATACGACTAGCTATAAGATAGTTGAAATTTGCTACTATTAGTCACCGATTCAAAAATAGTCGTTTATAGCCTGATTTTAGTCATTTTTTAGTCATTAATTTCTCATTTTATACTAGTGTAAGGTGCTTCCATTGCACCTTGACTTGTCCAATGGTACGCTTCTGCAGTAAACATTCTCTCCTGTCGAGAATGTGGTACGAACCTACTTGGAATTCTCCTTCGGGTTCCACCTAGATTACATTCCAACCAATCACATGATAATTATCATGAATATATCTTTTCAATATAGAAACATGAAATACATCATGAACTTTAATATTTGGTGGTAGGGCTAACTGGTATGCGACTGACCCCACTTTAGCTAAAATTTCAAATGCCCCGCAATATTTGGGTGCCAGTTTTGAATACTTTCCCAGTCTTAAAGAGATTTTCTTAGGATTCACCTTTATATATACATGATCACCCACCTAGATCTCTCTAGGAGTTCTTTTTAGATCAACATAGCTCTTCCACCTGTCTTGGGAAGCTTTCAAATTCTGTTGTACTTGTTTCATGGTTAGCTCCATTTCTTTTAATAAATTAGGTCCAAACATTAATCTATCAACAAGGCTACTCCATGATATTGGAGTATTACACTTATGCCCATATAATATTTCGAATGGAATCAGACCTTTAGAAACTTGGAAATTATTATTATAATCAAGTTCAACTAAGTGCAGGTATACTTCCCACTTACTTGGTTTGTCCATAACATACACTCTTAGCATGTCTTTTAGAACCTGGTTTACTCTTTCAGACTGCCCATCCATTTGTGGATGATACCCAGTACTGAAGTTTAACTGGGTACCCAATGTTAGATTTTTTATCATTTAAGCTAGCATTAACTTAGGATCTTAACTGAGAGAATAACAAGCACAGAAATCAAACACATAAGACAATGAACACAAAGATTTTCCTCAGGGAAACCATAAAGGAGAAAACCCCTCAAATTCCTCAGAGATAGAATCAACACCAAATAGAAAAGCCCCAAAAACAATAAGAGATTGATATCCCAACAGCAGTAGCCTCTTTCTCTCTAGCCCCAACAACTTCTTCTTCCTCAGCTATGCGCTACAACTGAGTGTGTGATAAATAGAGAGGATCACTCTCTATTTATACTAATTCTAGACTTGACAATGACTCACTAGGGCAAAATTCTCTAGGAGAGTATAATAACCTTAGTGCCTTGGAACTACGGGGACTTTAACCCTTGAATAATAGGAGGGTTACCCACAATGACTTTAGATGACTTTTTTACATTATAGAACCTCCCGATGGGAACATCGGGGCATGACATGACTCAAATACATTCAAGACACTTCTCGGAATAAACATCAAGGTACAATACATAAGATATACAAGTGAATACATTCTGAAGTTACAAATACATCAACACCCCCTCTTAACTAGGAAGGTATTTTTTCGACACAATTTTCAGCACTGGTCTTCTTCTCTGTATCGAATGGGTCATCTCGTCATCTTCATATTCAATTTGTATTCATCTTCAAGTCTTCTTCATCTTCAATTCATCATCGTCTTCAACTATTTTTCATCTTCAAGTCATCTTCATCTTCAAGTCTTCTTATGAGTCATCTTCTTCTTCAAGTCTTCTTCATCACGGGATCTGGATCATCACGACTGCTAGATCATCATCACTATATCATCATCAAATTTGGATCATCACTTGATCTGGATCATCATCAAGTCTGGATCATCGTCACATCTGGATCATCACTTGATCTGGATCATCATCATTGGTGCTATCTCATAATGGTGATATCTCTCAATTCTTCTCATCACAGGAAGTTATACAGAGCCAACCCTTTTTCATGCTGGTTGTAGGCCTACCCTTTATGTAGGTCTTCAACACTTATATATGACCCTAGGTCAGAATGGCCCACCCAAATCTTACATCTGACCTCATCTTATCAAAAAGGCATGCCCAACACTCACATCTGACCTCATCTTGTCAAAAAGGCCCAACACTCACATCTGACCATGTGTAAACACATCATGCCAGAATGGCTCAACACTTATATCCGACCATATGTGAACACACCACATAAGAAGGGCTCTGCACTTACATTTGACCATGTTCAGAAACACCGCATTGGAATGGCTCTGCACTTACATCCGACCATGTTCGAAAACACCACATCAGAAGGGCCCTGCACTTACATCCGACCATGTTCAAAAACACTGCATCGAAAGGGCTCTGCACTTACATTCGACCATGTGCAAACACACTTCATCAAAAGGGATCTTAGTCCTAGACTGATTATTCATGGTAACTGAATAGGTTCCTCCATTATCCCAGAGAATGGCATCAACGCTTATATCAGATCAAGTGGGAACACATCCCTAAATCACATCAGAATGTCCATGCACTCATATTTGATCATGTAATACTACATCCCATAGTCATATCAGAATGACCCTCAGTCCCAGACTGAGTATTCCTGCTAACTGACCAGGTGCCTCCATTCCAAGAATGGAATTCATCACTTATATCTAATCATGTAGGAACCAATCCTATAATCACATCAGAATGGATCAGCACTCACATCTGACATGGAAGGAACCAAATCCTATCACCATGACAGAATGGCTCAGCCATTATATTTAACCATGGAAGGAACCTAATCCTCTCACCATGTCAGAATGGCTCTAGGTCTCATCATTTCCCTTTGGAGGGAACCTTGATCTGTAGAATATCAAGCTTCTCCCTGAAGTACTCAAACTTCACTCTGGCCAATGGCTTCATCAACACATCAGCTATCTTTTTTTCCATCGCAACATACTAGAGCTTCACTGCTCCTCTTTGCACCATATGCTTGATATAGTGATACTTGATCTTGATATGCTTCAACTTGTCATGGAACAACGGGTTCTTCGACAACTTCACACAACTCTGGTTGTCACAATATATACAAGTAACATCCAACTAGAGATCAAATAAATCAGACAGTAGCTTTCTCAGCCATACTACTTCGCAAATAGCTGAACAAGTTGAGACATATTCTACTTTAGCTGTACTCAGTGCCACATAGGACTGCTTCCTGCTAAACCAAGAGATCATACCTAATCCCATATTGAAGAAACATCCTGAAGTGCTCTTCCTATAAATGGCACTTCCTGCCCAATCTTAATCAACATAACCCTCCAAGTTAATCTTCTAATTTGCCTTGTACTTGAGCCCATAATCAACTGTACCCTTCAGGTACCTCAGAATATGCTTTGCAGCAATCAAGTGAACAAGTCTCGGATCTATCAGGAACTGGCTCAAGGTGTTCACAGCAAAGCAAATATCTGGTCTTGTGTTCATCAGGTACATCAAGGACCCAATCATCTAACGATACATCGCAGTATCAACTGCTTCTGATGAAGCATCACTCAATAGCTTCAGGTTTGATGCCATAGGTGTGGTTACGACCTTACAGTCCATCATCCCGAATCTCTTCAGAATCTCTACTGTATACTTCCCTTGTCCAAGGAATATTCCATCTACATTCTGCCACACCTCCATGCCTAGAAAATAGTGCATCATACCCAAGTATTTCTTTTCAAAATCGGCAGCAAGCTTCCTCTTTGTATCAGCAATCAACCCATCCATACCTGTTACAAACAGATCATCCACATACAGTAGGAGTATCACTGGGTTTCCATATTCAACCTTGTAGTAAAGGTTGGAATCTTCTTTACTCTTGGTAAAGCCCAAATTGGATAGAAAGCCATCAATTCTATCGTACCATGTCCTGGGTGCCTGTTTCAAACCATACAGGGCTTTCTTCAATCTACACACATGAGAATCCCTGTCATGTGTCTCAAAACTGAGTGGCTGCTGCACATACACTTCCTCTTCTATTACACCATTCAAGAAAGTAGTCTTGACATCCATCTAGTGTATCTTCCATTTTATCATTGCAGTCAAAGCAAGTACTGATCTGATGGAAGTGTATCTATCTACAGGTGCAAAATTTTCTTCATAATCTATTCCTTCTTTCTGGGAGAAGCCACGAGCCACAAATCTTGCTTTATATTTCTTTATGCTACCATCTGCAACATGCTTGATCTTGTAGATCCATTTGGAAGTTACAATGGACTTCCCTTCTAGTCTTGGGACAACATCCCAAACATCATTCTTCATGATCGATTGATATTCTTCGATCATAGCCTCCTTCCATTCTTTCCTTTCTACCGCTTCTTCATAGTTGGAAGGTTCTTTATGAATAATGTAACATAGCAAGGATACATAACTGGAGTAGGACCTAGTTCTGTTTCTTCCTCTATGTGTTTCTTCTGAAGCTCCATATCTTTTTGCACCTTGGATAATTTCACGTACCCAAGCAGGTTTCCTCTTATGAGGATTCTTCTCCTGAGGTGGATCCAAAGGTTCTTGAGGTTCTTCTAATTCTCGATATTCTTCTTGAATTTCTTCGTTCATGGTTCTATCATGAATTCTGGGTGCTTCTGTTTCTTCAGGTTCTTCAGACAGTCTCTTCCTAGATTTGATGTAGGCTTAAGCTTCGTAAAATGTTACATGTCTGTTTATGCTGATCTTCTTGAACCCTAGGAAGTATATCCTATAAGCCTTTGAGCTTTCAAAGTATCCCAAAAATATACCCTTATTTCCTGAAGGATATAACTTTGTCCTCTTTTCTTTTGGAATGTGTATGTATACAGGATAGCTAAATATTCTAATATCGCTGACTTCTGGTTTCTTTGTGGAGAAGACTTCTTCAGGTGTCTTGTTCTCGAGTACTCTGTGTGGAGTACAGTTTTGTACATACACCGCTATTCTGGCAGCTTTTTCCCATAGATGCATGGGAAGATCTTAATCATGAAGCATGGCGCTTGCTGCTTCCATGATCGTTCTATTCTTTCTTTCTACAATCTCATTCTGTTGTGCATTATATGGAGTGGATAACTCCCTCTTAATCCCTGAGTCTTTGCATAGCTCTTTGAATTCATTTGATGTGAATTCTCTGCCATTATCTGTTAGAAATATCTTGATCTTCTTTTCTGTGTGATTCTCGATCAAGGCTTTGAATTCCTTGAACTTGTTGAATACTTCATCTTTGTTCTTCATAAAGTATATCCATTCCTTTCTATAAAAATCATCAATAAAAGAAACATAGTATACATACCCGCTTAGTGAACTGAACGACTTTGGACCGCATACATCGGAGTGGATGATTTCCAAGATTCCTTTTGCCTTGCTCTCGCTACTTGGAAATGTATTCTTTGTGTTCTTCCCTTTCACACATCCTTTGCATACACCTTCATGTTTTGTCTATATTTTTGGGAGACCTTCAACAATTTTGCTTGCAAGTGGTAGTGCTCTGTAATGCACATGTGCAAGCCTTCTATGCCAAAGCTCATTTGGTTCTTCCGAGTCATGAACCAAATCTTGTTATGGTTGTCCCTTCAATTTGTATAGTCCTCCTTCTTGTTCCCCAATCACTACTACATAATCGAAATACTTTCCCTTTGGCCACATGAGGACTTGGCCATCTACAAATGCAACCCTCTTTCCTTTTACATCCAATGCAGATATGGAGAGGAGGTTCTTATTTAGTCCATGTAAAATCAATACATCTTTCATCTTTATAGACTTTCCAGAGTCTAGCTTGTATGAGGATTCACCACTACCTTTTATTGGATACTGGTAGTCATCTCCGAGTTTCACCTTGTGAGGTGATTCATGTTTAGATAATTTCACAAAGGATTCCTTGAATCCTGTCATATGTTTGGAAGCACCACTGTCTATAATCCAATCATTGCTTCCATGTGTGATAGTTCCAGTGAGAACAGAAATCATAACATATTCTTCATCACTTGAAGAATCATCACTGTCTTCTCTGTTTCTCTTTGTGGAAGGTTCATCATCCTCTGCAGCATGAGCATGATGTCTTCTCTTGTTTCCCTTCTTCTTGTGATAGCTACTTTTGTTTCTAGGACAATGTCTAGAAAAGTGTCCTCTTTCATCCTCTTTCATCACATGTATAGCAAATGTACTTAGACATATCTCTAGGATTTCTAAATTTACTCCTTTGGTGAGAGTGCTTACCTCTGTGGTGGCTAGATCTAGTTTTATTGGATTGTACTCTAAGAGCTTGATCTTCACTTCCCATCTTTTCTTCTCAAGCTACTATCTTAGCTTCTTCTTGAGAGAATTCTTCCCATAGTCTGCTGAACTTGACTAACTTCTTTCTAGCATAGATTGCTTGAATGAAAGAGTCCCATGTCCTAGGGAGACCATTCAAGGTGGTCATTACAATCTCTGCATTCTCCACTTCTTCATCTACTACTTCAAGTTGTTCTTTGATATAGGAGACCATTGTGAAGTATGACTGTATGGTCTTCACATTCTAGATCTTCACATTCTTCAATTGGTTCCTCAAGGTCATATTTTGGTTTATGTTCTTTCCTTCAAACTGTTTGGTTAGGGAATCAAACATAGATTTAGGTGTATTTAGGGAGGACACCTGTGGTATGAGGTGATCCTTGATTGAATCAACAATAATACTCTTATCCATAACCAACTTCTTCTTGTGTAAGGCCTTAGCCTCATCTCCCTCTGGAACTGGAATCTCCTCATTGATGTAGGAGTCCAACTCATTTTCTTCCAAGACCAGGGAGATCCTATACTTCCAGGATCGGAATTTATCATCTCCCTCAATATTTTCATCAAGTTTGGTATGATGAGACATCTTAACTGAGAACCTCAAATGGAAATACAAATTATTTAGATCTTACCAAGTTAAGATGTCAGATCTGGATCTGGAGTTTAATTTCTGCAGTCACTAGTTTAGGAGCAGATTAATTAGGGTTTGAATTTTCCAGAGGTTTGTCCAACCAAAAGCTTTGATCTTGATCTCTAAACTTCGATTTTGAGGAGGAGATCAATCTAGGCCTGGGCTCACTCAAAAATTCCACTTCTGTCGAAAGCCCTAATTTTTGGCAGTAGTATTGGGTCGAAAAATGAAAATGCTTAGAATCAGATTCTGCTTTGATAGAAAGATGTGCGCTAGAGAGGAGGATCATCCCAACCTTATTTTGCTGAAAACTTGTGGAGAGAGATCCAAAAAGTAGGAATCCCTAGTTTTCGCAGCTGCATAGTGTCTTTTTCTTAAGTTAGCTCTGATACCATGTTATATTTTTATCATTTAAGCTAGCATTGACTTAGGATCTTAACTGAAAGAATAACAAGCATAACAATCAAACACATAAAAAAATGAACAAAAATATTTTCCTTGGGGAAACCATAAAGGATGAAACCCCGCAACTTCCTCAGAGATAGAATCAACACCAAATATCAAAGCCCCAAAAACAATAAGATGATATCCCAACAGCAGTAGCCTCTTTCTCTCTAGCCCCAACAACTTCTTCTTCCTCAACTATGCACTACAACTGAGTGTGAGTGAGTGTGTGATAAATAGAGAGGTTCACTCTCTATTTATGCTAATTCCTGACTTGACAATGACTCACTAGGGCCAACTTCTCTAGGAGATTCTAATAACCCTAGTGCCCTAGAATTGCGAGGACTTTAACCCTTGAACAATAGGAGGGTTACCCACAATGACTTGACATGACTTGTTTACATTATAGAACCTCTCGATAGGAACATCCAGGCATGACATGACTCAAATACATTACAGACACTTCCTGGAATAAACATCGGGGTACAAGACATAAGATATACAAGTGAATACGTTCCAAAGTTACAAATACATCAACAACCTTTAAACAAGGATTTCCATAAATTACCTATAAACTTTGCATCTTTTTTTGAGACTATTACTTTCGGCACACCATGTAACCTAAATATTTATTTCATGAAGATGTCTGCAATATTAACATATTTGTAGGTAGATTTAACAAGTATAAAATGAGCCTCTTTACTTAATTTGTCAACCACAACCATGATGAAATCAGGTTGTCTAAAATTCTTGTGCAGTCCAGTGATGAAATCCATACTGGTTGTCTCCCACTTCCATTCTGGAATGGGTAGTGGCTGCAACAATTTTGCAGGATGTTGATGCTCTGCTTTAACTTGCTGACATTCAAGGCAGCGAGCAAAGTATTTAGCCACCTCCTTTTTCATATTTGGCCAAAATAAATATTTTATGATCATAGTAATCATATTCTGATAACCTAGATGCCCTGAGTATGGTATTTTATGTTGTTCATCCATGAATGTTAGTTTAATTTATGTGATGTTCGGTATGTACACCCTGTTTTTATGCAACAGTATTCCTTATTGGTTTAGGATGAAATATGTTTTTACTTGATTTTATTCGTTTTTAGCAATTTTTTCCTTTAACAATTGATATTCTTTATCCGAACTTCCAGCGCTTAGAATTTGATTTTCCAAATCAGATTCATAGCTGCTGCTTGCAAACAGTAAATTTGCATGACAAATTTGAGCATCACCAATTTGTTTTATTTTTCTTTCATATGTTTTATTCGAAGTCATACTCGCTTAGAAACAACATCCATCTGGCTTGTCTTGCATTCAAATTATGTTGATCAAATAAATATTTAAGGCTTATGTTGTTTGACATAAGTAAAACAATTCTTCCAATTAAGTAACGTTGCCACATTTTTAAAGCGTGAATTATAGAAGCAAGTTCTAAATAATGTGTCACATAGTTTTTCTCATGATCGTTTCATTTTCTGGATTCATAAGGCACACCATAATTGTCTTGTAATAAGACTCCTCCTAACCCTTCATTGCAAGCGGTACATACGATGAAATCCTTGAATGGATCAACAATATTTAAGACTGGGGTGGTAGTTGATAAGTGTTTTAATTTGTTAAAACTTTCCTCGCACTTTTCAGTCCACTCAAACTTTTTACCTTTCTTTTGTAATGAGGTTATGGGAAAGGAAATCTTAGAGAAGACTTCAATGAACTTTTGGTAGTATCCAGTAATCCCTGTGAATGATCTGATATCATATTTGTTCTTAGGTACCGACCATTCCATGATGGCCTTTACTTTGTCTGGATCGACTGAGATTCCATCCTTAGACACTACGTGTATGATGTATTGAATCGTATCTTTAAAAAAGTCATACTTACTGAATTTTGTGAAAAGTTGTTGTTCTCTTAGTACTTGCAAAATTATTTTTAGATGTTCTTCGTGTTCTTGTTCATTCTTAGAGTAGATTAGTATGTCGTCAATGAAGAAAACCACACACTTATCTAGATAGTTACTTAAAATGTTGTTCATTAAACACATGAACGAAACAATTTTGTTTGTCAACCCAAAAGGAATTATGACAAACTCATAGGGACCATAACAGGTCCTAAATGTTGTTTTAAATATATGTTCATCTTTAATTTGCACTTGATGATATCCTGACCTTAAGTCTATCTTCGAAAATATAGTTGCTCCATAGACCTGATCGAACAGATTAGCTATCCGGGGAAGTGGGTATCGGTTTTTAATAGTCATTTTATTTAATTGCCTATAATCTATACATAATCTTAGTGTTTTGTCTTTCTTTTTCAAAAACAAAACCGGTGCTCCCCATAGAGAGACACTTGGTCGAATGTACTTTTTATCGATTATTTCTTGTAGTTGTGATTTTAGTTTTGTGAGTTCGATTATATTAATTCGATATGGAGCTTTCAATGCTGGTACCACTCCAGGTATCTGATTGATTGTGAAGTCTATATCTCTTTTCAGAGGAAGTGCAAGGACTTCTTCCAAAAATATATCTTCAAACTCCTTTAATACATGTATGTCTTCCAGTTTAGGTTTCGTATCATTTTCCTTATCATTCATTATATAAACTGTGAATAATTTACACCCTTTTCTTACTAACCTTTTCATTTGCAAAACAAATATTTCTCTGATGGTTACCTTCCTAGGATTTCCTTTCACTTTTATATTATTCCCATTATTGTCAAAACATGTAAATGTTTTAGCAAAACAGTTTAGAAAAACTTTATGCTAATCTAGACAATCCATTCCTATTAATAAATCATAGGATCCTAAAGGAAATACATTTACATTCACATGCATAAGGAATTCATTCAACATTAACTTACAATTTCTAACAAGGCTAGTAACCTTTCATTTTGTACCTGTGGCTAACTGTACTAGCCATGAATTATCAAAATTTTTAGGTACCAATTTGCATAAATCAACTATTCTAGGTGAAATATAACTCAGGATTGTGCCTGGATCAATTAATATAGAGATAGGTTGGTTTTTTATCAGGCCTTCAATTTCGACCATAGAGGTATGGTGTTCTGCTTGTCAATTTTACAGTGCAACACAAATTCTGGGCATGCTCCTTCCCATGTATCCAACCATGACTACTTCCTGTATAGAATGCACATTAAAATTATTTCTCCTTACTTGGAAGTCTTTAAAGTAGTGTTGTCCTCCACACTCTTAGCATTTTAAAGGTTCTTTCTGTGCTGAGTTTTAATTAGGAACATTTGAAGGTTCTTTTACAAAAGAGTTTGATGTTTAAATTTTTTATAATTATTTCCCTGGTATCCCCTATAGTTATTCCCTGAATTCTTATGGAATTTATTTTGTTTCATTTTAGGATTATAATTATTTGGTCTTTTATTCTTCCAAGCTGACATATTTTCTCTTTTATTTTTATTCTGGTCGTAATATAAATTTTCCTTCCTCATCGCTTCCTCTAGCATCTTTGGATTTTCATATTCAATCTGTTCTTTAAACATGAGGGGAAAACAACTGAGAAACCATTGTATCTTTGGTTTATCATCAATTATGTAGGGGACATAATGAAGTAATCTTAAGAACTTACTATAGAGTTCTTTCATTGTCATGGCCCCTATCCTTAGTTCATAAAACTCTTTGGATTTTTCTCAATAATACTGTTCATATAAATATTTTCTTTTAAAGATTTTCTTAAAAAATTTCTAGGTTACATACCTCTCTTTTATACCCTTAACTTTCTTTATGTCTTGCCACCATACATCTGCCTTTCCGATCATATTATAAATGGACATTTTTTTCTTCAACTCATCTGAGTAATTATATATTTGGAAGTACTTTTTCATTTCGGATAGCCAGGCCTCTTCCTCTTCACCCTTCTCGATTTCCCCATTAAACATGTGTGGTTTAATTTTTTTTAACTCCTCAAATATTTCGTCATAGGGTTTGTATTTCCTTTCCTTTTTACTATCGTCATTGCTTCCACTTGACTCTTGTGATTTACTGTGGTATTTAATTGACTCTTCACTTGAAGTGTTAGGTTTATGGGTAGAAAATTCCAACTTCCTACCGTTACATTTATTGTACGGGGCAGTTTTAGGCAGTTCCTATTCATATTATTTATTTTTTTATTTTTCTTCATTATGGATTTTTGATAACAAGATAGTGTTTAGTTCTTCTTGAGCCTTCAGAATTTACTCGTTATGTTCCTTAACCTTTCTCAATTCATATCTTAGTTCATTAACAGTCTATTTTAATTTAGAATTATTGTCCTGACTTTCAATTAGATCTACCCATAACTCTCCAGCCCTTAGGTTACGCTCTTCATTATTTAAAGGTCGTTATGGGCGGCGTTCCTCTTCTACAGACATTCCCACATCTACCATGTTTCTTGCAAAATATATTTGTACTTCTCTTTGTCATAATTTGTAAGATAATTTTCAAAAATAAACAAGAGTTGGTTTGTTGTTTTTTGTAGCAGTTCTGTGTTGAGCCTATTCAGGCCTAGTGCTGAAATTGTGCTCTAATACCATTTTGTAACACACCTAAAAATCGTACATAATTTTTTTTACATGTGTTAGGTCTGCCTTTACTTTAGCAACATTCTATGTTTATTTTACTACTAGTTATAATATCTAATATCCTATTTTTTACAACATGAATTGCCGATGAAAAATATGGCTAGCTCCTTCTGGAACCTTCATGCATACTCCTTCAGGTGATGTACTTTGTTTAACTTTGTTTATTTATAAGTCATTAGAGGAAATTTCAACTCAAAATGGGAATTTTAACTTTAACTCAAATTCCATGTCATCATGTGTTAGCCAATGAAATTGATTTAAATTTGAAATACCGTATAGGTCTTAAACATTTTTTTAATATAAATTTGGGGATAGGTATCATAAAAAATACTACTTTTTTTGTTTGTATTTTTGACATATCTTCCCGTGTTTTTACTCAAATTTTGATCGGGAGAGCTCGTTGGATGCGGAATTAAATTTCGCATCCAATGAGTATCCACTTGGAATACTTTTGATGGACCCCTCTACCCCAAAAACAAGAAATACCTGAAAAAATGTGATGATGATGCAGAATTTAATTCCGCATCCAATGATCTCTCTCGATCGAAATTTGAGTAAAAACACGGGGAGATATATTGAAAATACAAACAAAAAAGTAGTTTTTTTCTTTTCTTTCTCCAAAATTAATAAATATTATTTTATTATTTTAACTATTATTTTATTAATTTTTTTTAGGAGGCCCATTTTGAGTTGAAATTTCCTCTAATGTTTTCTTTGATTTAGGTTGGCCTGGCCTAAGGCGTGGGAGACTATACCTATATTGACCCAACCTGCCATTTACCTTTATTGTTTGCTTACATGGCCTTACCAAAGATGTAACGGATTGCCCCTAAGACTACAACAAAACCCTATGATTAGCATTTCTTTTAGCTTCCTTTTTAGCGTCCACTATCACTTTTAGTGTATTTTTCATCATTTTTTGGACAAAGTGGATGCTTTTCCATGGGATGGCACTTTTAATGGAATTTTTTGTGTCCCTTCTTAAATTTTGGCGTTGTTTTGGATGCTAATTAGCATCCCAATTATCGTACCAATTAGACACCCAATTAACGTCCCAATTAGCATCCCAGTTAGCATCCCAATTAGCGTCCCTTTTTAAAAGTTGGTTATATTTTGAAAGCTAATTAGTATCCCAATTAATGTCCCAATTAGTGTCCCAATTAACATCCCAATTAGCGTTCCAATTAACATCCCAATTAGAATGCCAATTAGTGTCCCAATTAGAATGCCAATTAGTGTCCCAATTAGTGTCCCATTTTAAAGGTTGGCACTATTTTGGATGTTAATTAGAATCCCAATTAAAGTCCCAATTAGCATCCCAATTAGAATCCCAATTAGCATCCCAATTATTGTCCCTTTTTAAAAGTTGGCGGTAATTAGAATCCCAATTAACGTCCCAATTAACATCACAATTAGCATCCCAATTAGAATCCCAATTAATGTCTCTATTAGCGTCCACAAAAGCATCCCATATAACGCCAAGAATAGACTCCAAAAAAACATCTTGAATAGCATAGCACCATATATTAATCTAGGGTTAGTGACAAGAATTGTGCCATGAATTTCGTCAGGAAAAACATCCAACATAGCACCAAGTATAGATCCATGGATTGCACCTAGAAAACATCCAACATAGCACCAGGTATAGATCCAGGTATAGCAACTGGAATAATGCCAGAAATTTGGAAAGGAACTGCGCTAGGAATTGCACTAGGTTTAGAGCTAGGAATTGTGTTTGGGAAACATCTCACATAACGTCAGATATATCAATGTCAATGTCAATGATCATGATTCATGTGATAGTACTTTTGGATCTTGATTTATCATAGTGGCACCTAAATGATCGTAATCATGGCACTTTTGGATCATGATTAATCCTACTGAGGGGTATATTACCTTAATGTCACCTAAATTGCTCTAATGGCATTTTAGTGTCCCCAACAACATTCGATAGACCCTAATGGCATATGATTGTCCCTAACAACATGATGATGATGTATTGCGATAATTATGATGGAGCGTATGGATATGATTTGACAATTATAATACTATATCATCTATTCTTATGAGGTAGCATGGTTCCTTGCTCATTATTATAACAATTATATTGATGATGACATTGACGATGACAATGATGTTGATATATTGTATGATGATGATGACTATGTGGATGTCAACAATGATTATGAATGTGGTATCACTTTTCGATCCTAATTGATTCTAATGGCACCTAAATGTCTGTAACGACATCTAAACAAACCTATTATCATCGAAATGGCTGTAACAACATATAAATGACCTTAACAATTACATGACATGAATCCTAATGTCGATGAGTGATTAAGAACACTAATGGCATATGCGTGACCATAATGACAATGATGTCGATGATTTTGTTGATGATGTACTTGATTGTTGACGATGATGATGATGATAATGAGGATGATGATCAAGATGATGTTGATGTACCATATGGCATTTATGATGATGATTATGATGACAACATTGATGTCCACGATGATGATGCATGTCATAATACTTCTAGATATTGCATGACTTAAGATATTGGAGTTAATAACAAGTAATAGAGGTTGTGAGGTGTTGACCATAAAAATATTGTTATCTATTTCCATTGGGCTTAGTAGTTCCCCCCCAGCCCCCCTACACCCCCCTTGAATAAAGGTATTACAATACCACCTATCGTGGTGCTACCAAAATGTCACCCTACAAGGTTTTTTTGGACAACCCCCGCATCCATACCTCAAGGCACAAGAAGTGGATATCAATCTTAACACAAAATCTAACTTTATTTGTACTCTTAAGGACATTTTGGTCTTGGTTTAAAATGGAAAGAAGCAACAAGCATTTCAATAATTCTCATAGTGTGACTTTGAAGAAGTGGACCAATTTTGTTTACATCTTTGGCCTTATAAGTGGACATCTCTCAAGGAAAAAAAAAGTTAGTTCCTCAATTTTTATGGCATTAGTGGATTTTTCGTTAAAGATTCTGAATAATTGGTTCATATTTCGGTGATTCTTTTGAGGTTTCTCAAATTTCTATTAAAGTTTAAAGCAGTTTCATTTATTATGTGAAACACCCTTGAACTGACATATTTGAGTATTATTTTGCATTATACCTACTATGAAGCCAGGCGACAGACTTTGATAAACTTTATCGGATATCTTGTTCTGCGCTATGGCAAAGCTAATGTCATGGGATGTAGGAGTGTCCTATGGCTAAATTATTCCTTTGAAATTAAATGTCACGATTTCAATTACACCATTTACACAACATGTTAACCTTGCCAAATTCGGTACGTTTCACTACATGTGGCCTGACATGAACCTATGAGAATGGAACATAGTCTAAGAAGAAAATCATGGATGGTTCACATGGATTTTTTACACCCTTTTTTTTAATATTACGAGATATCGATACCCCAAAGAAACTTCACATACTTTCTTTTCATTTGATGTAATTTAGATAACCTTTTAGATCCTAGAAAAATTTCCTATGTCTATTGTCAAATTTATGTTTTCCCATACCTTTATCTCAGGTAATATTGCTCATTGATCAACTAAGATACAAGAACATTATTTTGAAATATCTAGTTCTCATACTAGTAAAGGGCATTATTTGGCTCTTCGATATAAGATTGGGTAGCATTTTTGTTATCATGTTTGTTGGGATTTTAGACATGACCACAAGTCCTTGAGGAAGCCCAAAGGCTCACTCAAAGCGACCAACTTTATGTTTAGTTAAAGTGAGCCAAATTTATGGTAAATTTTATCTAGGTGGGATATAATATGTTTAAATAACTAATTAGTTATATCGATATGCCCACTACTTATTTTAGGTACCAAATCATTACTAGACATGAGATTTGAGATTGCTTGTTCATTTTCAAACCCAACTCAACTTATCCCTATGAAAACCAAGCCCCTCAATCCCTTCAAACTCAAACATCTCCCAAGATTTAGTACTAATGATAATGAAGATTGATGACTTCAAGTGGTTTGAAGGGATTTTTAGTTTACTAAGGTTACGCATACCAAAAATCTTAAGCCATACAAACTTCAATCCCTTTTTGTGCTATAAATGAGCATGTCATTAGCGTAAAAAATGTTCAAGGAACATTTGCAACCCTCATAAAAATTCACCCTTAAGGTGATAGAAATATGATGCATATTATACCTTCCCACTATAACTCTCATGACTTCTCTAACCTCAAGTGAGCTCAAAAGAAATAAAAAATGAACACCATACACAATTATTTTCTTCTAGTGTTCAATGACCCATCAACCTTGAACTCTTTTAACAATCTACACATGATAGGTAATAATGTTTAAGACATACCTTACCAACTTCCTTGTTCAACAAGGTTCTAAATTAATCCATAAATAAACCTTATAGTGACACTAGAGAAACTTAAAACACAAATTTAACAATACATCTTCTTATACATCTTTAGTGATTCGTCTAAATTCTAATTACAATAGTTGAATTGTTCTTCTTATATATTTTTAGTGGTTCATGTAAACACAAGTTACCATATTTGAATTGTTCTAACCCATCTAGATGCAAATTTAACATTATACAAATTATAACAATAATCATTAAATCTAAACATACACAGAAATTGTAATAAAACTTATCTTGCATAAAAGATAAACATCTTAATTCATTACCAAAGAGAGATTTTCCTTTGGCCATAGCCATCAAATGTGGACACCACTATCATGTTGGGATATGTGGTGACAAGGGACAAAATGATTCACTATATTTCTCTATACGATCACAAAAAATTCCTCAAAATGTTGCTACATGTCCAATACAGTAATTTAACTTACAACGAAAATGAAATAATCCCTCTCTGCTAGCCATTTTGGTGCAAATTTTACGAAGACCTAATTACCAACACTCACCCAATATTTTGACCAATCCTTCACTACTAATCTCACACTAGATTGACCACTCCACTGTCAATGTAACAGAGGGAAAATGAGCTCTTCATGACCAGGATACAACTTCGACATGAGATCCCTTTGCTAACTATAGTTTTGGTGAGGGCTCCAAGTTTTCAAAAAAATTGCTCTACTTAGCAATTCATTCCTTACAAGTACAAATCTATCTCATTTTGTGTAAGGAACCAACTTCCCATACTCTCATGCTCCCATACAAGAAATGGATATTCATTATAACTAGCATGAATCTTATTGTAACATTGTAGTATTTATAAAATCAAAGAATACCAACATAATTGATATTTGTAGTTTCAAACAAATTGTTTCAACATGGCACTCTTGTCAATTACCTATCCTAGTTCACATAGAAGCTATGTGTTTAACTTGTCAATGGATGATCACATGCAATCTTCACTTGAATAGCTAGACGGTAAAGCCAATCACAATAGTGTACCTTTAGCCTCATCAAACAATAGTGTACTTTTTCTCACAATCGTGATGTAATTGTTCGAAAAAATTGCTATGTAGATTCGTCTAGTTATGTGATTGTTATAGTCATAAAAATTAATCACTAAAATTTATGATTACCTAATTTTATAAAAATCATATCATGCATCTAATTTATAAAAATGAAGACCAAATTAGTTATGGCAATCACTACACCATTATAGTTAACTATAACTTATTTAATATCTTTTTCATAGCCTTATATATATATAGGAAAAGAAGGCCAATGGACCAACACAAGAACCATCATACTAAAGATCACATCATAATATAACTTATTTAAGATCTTTGTCATAGTCTTATATATATGTGGGAAAATAAGGCCAATGAACTAGCACAAGAACCATCATACTAAAGAGCACATCATAACTTTAAGTTCTTTGAGTGTGATGCTAAGGCAAATAAGAGTAAAGTAAATTATTTTTCATAGAATTTCGACATTTGAAATGGCACTTATTAAATGACAAGCACAAGGATTTGGATCCTCCACCTTTGGTGCTATTTCATATGACGACACTTTATACAACCATTGTTGATAGATTATGGATATAGACTAGTGAATAGAGGAGGTACATAATGTTATAGGAGTTTAACAAGGATGGTTAGTTTTCTTACACTTTTTGGACTTTCTATTGGTGAGCCAAATGAAGTCACATTAAATTCATTGGGTACCTCATATGGTTTCTTTCTCTTTAGAGTAGACCTCCATCGTTGTTTTTCTAATTGCAAATGAGATTATATTCATGTCTCATTTAGTTTTAGTGAGGGGTCTCTAAAGTCAATTTGGCATCCTATATTTCTTCTATGCTAACTCATTACCATCAAATTCATGCAAGATAACATCTTGAGAATGGAAGAAAGCAATGTGATTCTTACTTATTAATTATTTTCTTTCTTCACGTACTTTCTCAAGTAATATTAAATTCATATATGCAAACAACAAAACATTCTAAATCCCTTGAATTCATGCCCATATCACAGCACTTTGAAATTCATTTTGGACATATAGCTTTTTAAATAACATAATCAAGCTTGGCCTTGTGCTATTCCGTTTTTCACTAATTAGAAAAGTGTTAGAAGAATAAGCATAAAATGATATTACATTTCAAAGATTTACCTTGTAAATCTCAAATGGTATTAGAGGTGGATAAAGAAAATACAACGCTTATAAACCAGAGTAACAAAGTGATAATGTAAACAATTAATTTGTTTAATAGTTATTTTTTTAAAATTTAAGTCAATGTTTAAAAGTGTTTTTGTGTTTTTATAAGTTAAAGTTATTGAAATTTTTATTTAAAAAATATGATAATGTTGTTCAAAAATAAGATACCAATTTAAAGTATTTTTTTAATTAATTTTCAAAATTATTAACAATGATGTAATTATTTAACTATTTGCTATAAAATTTAAAAAATTATCAAATTATTTATATATATATATATATAATTTAATTAAATATTATAATATAATATAATTTTTATGTTTTATAAATTATAATTTGTTAATTTGTTAATTTTTAAATATCACAATAGATCCATAATTTAATAGCACTATGTTTGAAAAAGTATAAATAAGGTTAATAAAATTTAGATAATTATATATCATGGTGAATTAGTGATTATCAATGTCAAATTATGGATAGTTAGTTTTTGTCTAATATTTGTTAAATTTTTTTATTATCATAAT
This sequence comes from Pseudotsuga menziesii, assembly GCA_001517045.1. Lineage (NCBI taxonomy): Eukaryota > Viridiplantae > Streptophyta > Pinopsida > Pinales > Pinaceae > Pseudotsuga > Pseudotsuga menziesii. Next base: position 72,795 of record LPNX010498634.1, read on the forward strand.
ATTTCGATGAAATAATACATCAAGAACAAGGAGCCATATATGGAATATTTGAGACAACATGATTCTTATTACTTTGAAATTCTTAGTTCTAAAAAAAAAATGAACTTTTGTTTCATGCCAGCTTAGATCCAAATCCTAGGCTCTATCAAGCGTCCAAAGGGATCGAATCTCTTCTTAAGTATCCATTGATTTGATTCAAACCAAAAGACACATCTTATTATTTAAGGTCCACATATAATATTTTTATTATTAATATTTAATATTATTTATGGCTCACATATAATATTTTTTATTATTTTTTATTTTATTAGGAACGAACATTACAACATTTCTCCATACATGGTTTTAAAACCACATGCAAGGCCCTCCTAAACCATGTACAATAAAACCATGGGTTGTTTAGGAGGCCTTGCACATGGTTCTAAAACCATGTGCAAGGCCCTCCTAAACCATGTACAATAAAACCATGGGTTGTTTAGAAGGCCTTGCACATGGTTTTAGAACCATGTGCAAGGCCAACATTTTTTTGAGGATAATTCAAATTTTTTATTTTTTATTATTTTGTTAGGTAGGAACATTACAACATCTCCCCCATATTGTGTTTTTTTTTTGTGATCCACATTTTTTTTATGGATAATTAAATTTTTACTTTTTTATTGTTTTGTTAGGTAGGAAGATTACAACATCTCCCCCATATTCAGTTGTTTTTTTGGTCGACATTTATTTTGGCCTATAATTAAAAAATAATAATTTTTATTAATAAAAATAGTGTTACGTAACGTTACTTAACGTTACGTAACGTTACTTAACGTTACGTAACGTTACAAGATCTCCCCCATACTAGGCTGTAGAGCGCCTCTCGGCGCAATGAATCCTTTTTTGCAAAGGGCATGGCTCAAATATGCCTCATTTGCACATAAGCTCCTTAACTAGAAACTTGATTATTTTTACAAGATCACTATGGATACATATAATTGGTTTAGGGGCTGGTGCAAGCTAATGCTGGCACTTATGACGCGTTTGTTGCAATGGACTTCTGGAAAAATATAAATCTGAACCTCAAAAAGCAATATTAGAGGTACCTACACAACTTTTTGGAATATGGTGTAGGAATATAAAACGTGGACAATCAGATTACCTTCCGGAATATATAACTTTTATTTATGGAAACTAAGTATAAATCCCAAAAAATGAGGTTCTTCTAAGGTTGGTATGTTATATTTTTCCTAAAAAATAATGAATATGTTTGTGTTGGTCCACTCGTTTCAATATGAAAATGGTGGAATTTTGTTAAAAAAAATATATAGAGTTGTAGATAATAGGTGTGTCTAGTGCAGCGATATTTTTCCATATTTATTTATGTTATATTTTTTATTTTTCAAATTAAGAAAGTCTATGACGCCCTAAAATGACAAGGTCGAGCATTGGTCCACCACATCTTGGTCTTAACATAGTCAATGAACAATATTTTGTTTTTTAGGATGTAGGTCTTTGTGTCTTCTTGTGTGGGTTCTTTTTCGTTTTTTAAATAAGTGAGGCAATCAAAAGTTATAGACGAAGCAAATAGCCTACCTTTTGTGTTAGATCAACGTTAGTCCATTTAAAATTAAATAAAAAATAGAAAAAGATAATAGATTTAAATAAAAATTACATATTCAGAATCTATAGACAGAGCTACACAAGTGTGTGAATTTTCATTAATAGTGGACAAGCATGGCATATGGAAAATCATGCACGAAATAGCATAAGTGGTACAAAACAAGTTTTTATGTCATAAGATAGTCCAAACCACTTCGTTGGGCAACATGAACCTAAAACCAAAGCAGCCAAGTCATCCACCACGTTGGTTGGAAAAAAGGTGCTGCTAAAATTCTAAATTTAAATCACGCGTGCACGTAGTTTAAAACATAACGCGCACGCACTAGAAGCGTGATCGTGCTCTCTGGGTGCGCACGCACTACTAAGCGCGTGCATGCGCGTTAAAGATGCATGCATGCATTTGCTAAGTAAACACTTTGTTTTGCTTTTATTTTCAAGCATTTACAATGGAATGATGATGATGAGGAGGAGGATGACAATGATGATCAAATGAGGATGATGACTATGATGATGAGGAGGAGGATGATGACAATGATGATGATGAGGATGATGACAATGATGATGATGAGGAGGATGATGACTATGATGATGATGAGGATGATGATGACAATGAGGATGATGAGGATGATGACTATGACAATGGTGATGATGATGATGATGACTATGATGATGATGAGGATGATGACTATGATGATGATGAGGATGATGATGATGATGACTATGATGATGAAGAGGATGAGGATGATGAGGATGATGACGACGACGACGATGATGATGAGGATTATAATGACTTGATGATGAACAATGATGATGATGATGATGATAATGAGGATGATGATCACGATGACTATTACTATGATGACAATGATTATGATGACGGTGATGATGATTGTGATGATGAGGATGATGATGTTGATGACGAAGATGATGATGAGGAGGAGGATGATGATGACTGTGAAGATGACTATGAGGATGAACAATGATGGCGATGATGACGATGCTGACGATGATGAGGAACAATGATGATGATGATGATGATTGTGATGACGATGATAAGGATGATTTTAATGATGATGATGAGGATGATGACTATGATGATGAGGATTAGGATGAGGATGACAATGATGACGAACAATGATGGTGATGATGAGGATGAGGACGAGGATGATGATGATGACGATGACGATGAGGAACAATGATGATGATGATGATAGGTTTAGTTGAAACTTTGCTTCGATTTTATTTCCAAGCATTTGTAATGGAATGGTGATGATGAACAATGATGATGATGAGGAGGAGGATGATGACAACGATGATGATGAGGATGATGACTATGATTACGATGAGGAGGAGGATGATGATGATGACGATGATGATGATGATGGTGAACAATGATGATGATGACGACGATGATGATGAGGATGATGATGAGGAGGAGGAGGATGATGAGGATGATGATGATGATGATGATGATGATGAGGATGATGACTATGATGATGAATAGGATGAGGATGATGATGATGATGATCACAATGACTATTACTATGATGACAATGTTGATGATGATGATGATGATTGCGATGATGAGGATGATGATGTTGATGATGATGACGATGATGATGATGACTATGAAGATGACTATGAGGATGAACAATAATGGTGATGATGATGGTGATGATGAATAATGATGATGACGACGACTAACAATGATGATGATGATGATTGTGATGATGATGATAAGGATGATTTCAGTGACGATGATGAGGACGATGACTATGATGATGAGGATTAGGATGAGGATGATGTTTACGATGACAATGATTACGAACAATGATGATGATGATGATGATGATGATGATGAGGATGACAACGAGGATGATGATGATGATGACGGCGATGAGGAACAATGATGTTGATGATGATATGTTTAGTTGAAACTTTGCTTTGATTTTATTTCCAAGCATTTGCAACGTAATGATGATGATGAACAATGATGATGATGATGAGGAGTATGATGACAATGATGATGATGAGGATGATGACTATGATGATGAGGATGATGATGATGATGATGATGATGATGATGACAATGATGGTGATGACGACGATGAGGATGAGGATGATGATGATGATGATGAGGATGATGATGACGAACAATGTTGGTGATGATGACGATGACAATGATGATGATGATGATGATGACTATGATGATGAAGAGGATGAGGATGATGACGATGATGACAATGATGAGGATGATGATGTTGATGACGATGATGATGAGGAGGAGGAGGATTATAATGACTATGATGATGAACAATGATGGTGATGATGATGATGATGATGAGGATGATGATCACGATGACTATTACTATGATGACAGTGATTATGATGATTATGATGATGATTGCGACGATGAGGATGATGATGTTGATGACGAAGATGATTATGATGAGGAGGATGATGATGACTATCAATATGACTATGAGGATGAACAATGATGGCGATTATGATGGTGATGATGAACAATGCTAATGACGATGATGCTGATGACGACGAGTAACAATGATGATGATGATAAGGATGATTTAAATGACGATGATGAGGATGATGACTATGATGATGAGGATTAGGATGAGGATGATGATGATGATGACAATGATGACAAACAATGATGATGATGATGATGATGATTATTATGATGAGAATGAGGATGATGATGATGACGACGACGGTGAGGAACAATGATGATGATGATGATGATAGGTTTAGTTGAAAATTTCCTTTGATTTTATTTCCAAGCATTTGTAATGGAATGATGATGATGAGGAGGAGGATGATGACAATGATGATGATGACTATGATTATGATGAGGATGATGATGATGATGATGATGATGATGATGATGATGACGACGATGATGATGATGCTGAAAAATGATGGTGATGATGACGATGATCAGGATGATGATGATGATGATGAGGATGAGGATGAGGATGATGATGATGACGATGACGAACAATGTTGGTGATGATGATGATGAGGATGATGACTATGATGATGAAGAGGATGAGGATGATGACGATGATGTTGATGACGATGATGATGATGAGGAGGAGGATTATAATGACTTTGATGATGAACACTGATGATGATGAGGATGATGAGGATGATGATGAGGATGATGATCACGATGACTATTACTATGATGTCAGTGATTATGATGATTATGATGATGATTGCGATGATGAGGATGATGATGTTGATGATGAAGATGATGATGATGATGAGGATGATGATGACTATGAGGATGAATAATGATGGCGATGATGATGGTGATGATGAAAAATGATGATGATGATGATGCTGACGATGATGAGGAACAATGATGATGATGATGATGATGATGATGATGATGATTGTGATGATGATGATAATGATGATTTCAATGATGATGATGAGGATGATGACTATGATGATGAGGATTAGGATGAGGATGATGATGATGATGACAATGATGACAAACAATGATGGTGATGACGATGATTATGATGAGGATGTGGACGAGGATGATGATGATGATGACGACGACGACGAACAATGATGATGATGATGATAGGTTTAGTTGAAACTTTGCTTTGATCTTATTTCTAAGCATTTGCAATGGAATGATGATGATGATGATGACGACGACGATGATGATGATGGTGAACAATGATGGCGATGATGACGATGATGATGAGGATGAGGATGAGGATGATAATGATGATGATGATGATAACAATGATGAGGATGATGACGATGACGATGACGAACAATGTTGGTGATGATGAGGATGATGAGGATGATGATGAGCAGGAGGAGGAGGAGGAGGATGGTGATGATGATGATGAAAAATGTTGGCGACGATGATGATGAGGATGATGACAATGATGGTGATGAGGCTGATGACTATGATGATGAGGATGAGGATGATGATGGGGATGAGGATGATGATGGTGATGATGATGACGATGATAATGATGATGAACAATGATGATGAACAATGATGGTGATGATGATCATGATGAGGATGAGGATGACGATGACAATGATGATGATAGGTTTAGACTATATTGTAGTGGTGATGATGATGATAGGTTTTAGACTATATTGTAAAAATACTCGAAATAATCATGAATATGAAGTCGTTGTTGAAGAATGTTGGTCATTAAATGAAATAAACGTTAATGAGTAAATGCTCTAAATGTTAGACAGGGGCGTGCACGTGTTTAAGTTTGCGTGCATGTCAATGCATGCGCGCGGTCTTATACATGCATGCGCATGTTTAAAGGCACATGCACACACCTATTAGTAGGTAAAAAAATAGAGTTTTGAATTCCTGGGATTGCTACCTATTTTCATGGGTTTTCTTTTGCTGTTCACGGGTTTTGTTCTCCTCACCTGTGCAATTGCATAGTCTTATACATGTGTGCGCATGTTTAAAGGCGCGTGTGTGTACCTGTTAGTAGGTAAAAAAAGTAGAGTTCTGAATTCCTGGGATTGCTACCTATTTTCATGGGTTTTCTTTTGTTGTTCATGCGTTTTGTGCTCCTCACCTGTGCAATTTGGCTCCCAATCCATCACCACTCTTTGATATATTGGATGGAATCTCACTCTTGGTATCTATCAAACATATTCAGTGGCCCTGGAAGTTAGTGGAAAGATTCACACTAGATGTTTTCATTGGAAGAAGAGATCATTTTGAATAGGTATGGTGAATTGTAAATAATTGTTTTAATTCACAAGTTTTCATATCATTTCATTGATTTATGTTTTATGATATGCCTAAAACAATATCCCTCTAATAGAAAACATTTAATTTCATAAGAATAAATCCCAACTTCACATCTAAACAAGTCTCATATTCTCCATACAAGATGAAGTATGCCATGTTAACTAATTTACATTTGCACATGAATATATTTTGATTTTACACAATGATGGCATAGATGAAGTTATATCTTGAGACTCTTCAATTTTAAAAAAAAAATTGATGTAATCATGGGAGAGGGTCCATATTGAATAGTTCACCAAGTTGTCTGTATTCTCTATACAAGATGAAGTATGCAATGTAGACCAATAACCATTTGCACATGAATATATTTTGATTTCCCACAAGGATGGCATAGATGAGGTTCTCTATTGAGACTCTTCAATTTGTATAAAAACCTTGGAAGCAATCATGGGAGAGGGTCCATATTGAACAGTTCACCAACTTGTCCATGTTCTCCTCTTCGTGCTAGATTTATCATAACATGCCTTTGAGCTTGACAAGGATGCCTCTACCTCAATGATTTTTCCTTTTTTCGAGGGATTTACAACCTCCTCATTTCACTCATCTTCTTTTGAATTCCAATACTTTTTGAACACAAAGGAAGTCAAAATCCTATAGCTGTAATACCTGCAAACTTGACTATATTTACTTGACTCAAATAGAGTATAGAAATGAAAATTTGGTCCAAACATAAAGAGAAACCCTTAATCAATGATTATGTATCAATGCCAATAATAAGCATACTAACATATCTGTAATTTAGTTATTTATGTTGGAACACGTCATGTATCATGTATAATGGAACTAATACCTTATTTGTTGCTTCTTATGCAGGGGTAGACCTCATAGTTTTGATAAAGAAACTTTTCGATATGGGAAACTCATGTAATAGAGCTAGAAAAACTAGAAGGAATATGCCCATTGAAAAGGAAAATGAGGTAAGAGAAAAGGCCAGGTTGGCAATGGAGAGAGTGAGAGATGGTCTAGACATTTCCATTGATACTACGTCTGATTCTAACAGAGTTGATGACATAACAACCTCTACTTCAAAACCACGAGTGAAACAGTTGCGTCCAACGGACCCAACTCAAGTTCCAACATCAACGAGCCATGCTAAAGCTCTTGAAGACATAGGTGTATGAGAGATGCTGAGTATGAAGCATTGGACCTAGGAGCAATGATTAATTTGCAGTCTCGTCCAAAAGATCACAACCATGTTGAGCACACTCCAAATATGGATCGACATGTGAATGATTCATGAAAACAAAGAAGCCCTGGGATCCATAGCTCATGTCCACCTTCCCTACCTCAACTGTCTATTGCAAGAAAAAGGACTCCTAAACGTATCCATGTGGATGAAAGTTGTTTGTCAGGCCTTGAAGGTAAATTTCCCAAATATCGATTGGCAATGTAACAAATTAATGAAGGAATATTTTGAATCCAAAGTTGATGCAGGTAAATGTCAATTATTACTATGTTTGTTAAAGTCAAATTGTTTAGTTGTTGTTAGGAGAATTCTAGGCATAAAGATGATTAGAAGTTCATATGCTAACAATCATATTGTTAGAGATCTCCAATCTGCTTTTAATGCGATTTGGAAGACATCCCGTATTAATATCTTTGTGCGGCTCATCATGTGTTATCAGAATCAAATGTAAGAAAGTCCACACGGCAACGTCACCTCCTTTCACACACTTCTTAGATACTTAAATTAAATAGAAAAACTATTCAAAAGTACTCTGTTATAAGATAAAATCTACAGACTCTAGGTGGAAAAGTTGTTGGGCTTTTGTCGGCAGGTTTCCTCGTCGAGATATGAAGCTAATTGATGCAGTCAAGGAATTAGTACAAATGTTCTAGCATGATCATACCAGAACTTCATCTAATCAAAGAGATGTACTAAAGCTAAGAAAAGGTTCTACTGAATGTGAACCCCACGTCAAACACTTCCTTAACACAACATAGACTGAACTGTATGAGAGGTTCAAGAATGAGCACACACAATTGAACCTGGGCCAAAGGTCATTTGAGAAATGTAAACCATGGTATGTTCATATATGCATTGATCAAAACACATGCTGTTGTAGATACCATGTAGAATATGAATTTTTTTTGACACGTATAAACATATATTTTGTGATTTGCATACTAACCTTGAGCAGGGCTACAATGAATTCATAATACCACCAAATGCATCGAGATATTTTATCGCCAGCATCATGTGTCCAAGGCATGAAGGACAAAAATACTATGGAAAGTCATGCCTATATGGGAATTGTTTCAGGTGCAGTGGGTTTTCTCTTTTGAACTATTGAATTCATGGAAGTGATGAGCATCAATTTGGAAATATGAGTGTGGAGATGCAAAGCTTCAAGTGTGTAACCTATCAATCAGATAGTGCGAAGGAAAGTAAAAAGATTGCATTGGTAAAGTCACAAGTGCAAATGATTATTGCATGTTTTTCCTGTTACATGTTCAGTTTCTACATATACATTCTTTAAAGGTCACATTCTAATATGACCCTGGTTTTCATGGCAACAGGTACAGGTATGTAATTTTTTGATGGAGTTCTACAAGAAAACCGAGCAGTATGTTCAACATGTGCACGTAGTGAGATGCCAGGATGAGCAGTACAGAAAATGCAGGGGCAACTTTCCCATTGGCACCATATTGTCAATTGTGGATTTTGCAAAAAAATACACCCTTCAACCACAAAATGAAATTAAGAGTCAATACTACCATTTCGACCAAGACAGCGTCATGGTACATATTACGTATAGGCATGGCCCTGAGAGCAACGTTAATAATAGGATAATATAGAAAAAGACAAAATTTTACATAAGTGATGATATATGCCATGATCTGCATTATGTGCAACACTATTTTTGCATTTTCTATGATCAGCTAAATGAGGGAGATACATAGATGGATCTGCATTGGATATGGTCAAATGGTTGTGCGGCCTAGTTCAAAAATTCCCGAGTCTTCCAATGGATGAGTATGTTACATAAGACTTATAACGTGTCTCTATATGGAACTACTTTGAGATTGAGCATGGCAAAGGTGAGCATGACGAGGCTGGTGCATGCATCAAGACCGTACTATGAAGGGAGGAGATGAGGTTTACTAGAAGCCCCCATATCAAAGATGTAGAATCCATAGTTCAATGGTGCTCAACAACAATTTTAGACCGAATTTCAGTGGTAAGAAGGCCAATTAGGAATTTTTGGCATGTGGTTAACATAGATCGATCATGTTCCTATAGTTGCAACACACTACAAGGAACACATGGATTTTATTCGGTTTGAAGCTCAAACAAACCCCCTATTTGAAATATGGGCACAGAAGATTGCTTGATTTTGCAGCCCTTGTAGCAGTGGTGAATGGGATGAATGTGAATGCATGGATTGTGTTGATGATTGGGATCGTGTGTCACTTGCACTAGACCCATGTGTAATCGGTGAAACAACCCACTCAGAGGAGGGTCAGTTAGTGATTTCGATAGACTACAACCATATCTCAAATATTGTACAGCTAGGACACATAAATGCAGTTATTGCCCCGATAAACAATGAATGGGGCACGGATTATTGGTTGGCATGATGCATTCGAGGTAAGCAAATCCTGAACGGATCATTGATTAATGATGAAGACAATGAATTTCCTATTGGCTCGATGGTGGTTGAGGGTGAATATCTTACACTAGATGGGAAATCAAGAAGAACTAGTGGGCATGTATTCGTGGATTATAGACCAGGTTTTGTGGTCTATCACTTCACAAACTTGATTGTTGGCATGAACATCCATCTACAGACAATGTCAAGGAAGAACTAAACCAAGGTACATTACTTCTTGCCTCATTCAGAGCACAAGAGATTGATGGAGGAAATTAGCAATAGAGAGGATCCGGCTGGCTATATTGAATGAGATTGGGTAATTGCACTTACACTCCTGTAATATCCCAAACTAATATAATAGGAAAGAAAACCCTGAACTTTGCATGCATGCAATTGCCTACAAATATGTGCCCTATAAAAATACAGAGATTCTATAAAATAGGAGAAATCAATGCATATACATACCCGCATATAGCTCAAAGAAATAAGGTGTTACTGGGAGCTCGGATGATGTGCTTGCTTTGTCTCTACTCATGGTGACACGGTGAAACCCTCTGGCTAGATGAATAATCAACCTTTCGAAATAACTGCTGAATGTAACCTAATGATGAACTAGTGCTGAACCTGTATGATCCAACTTGATGATGAACTAGGGCAGATAGTTTTCACTGCCGAAATACACCTGTTAGCTGAGCATGCGCTCAACCACAACTCATCTCACCGAGCTCTCCAATTTGACTCCACAAATCAATTATCACATAAGTACCTTCTCCATTCACTTTATCTTTCTTTTATAACTTTCAACTGTGAAAACCCTAACATTTGACCTAATTAGGTCAGTTTAACTTCTAATTTGTAGTTGACTTGTATGCATGCGTATGGAGACTTAATCGGGTGCATGCATCATTAAATAATGCTCAAATGGCATGCATGCAGGTGGTCCTCTTCGACCCAATGGTGATATAATATCGATGCCCTAGATCTTCTGTAGATGGCATCAGCCTTGAGCTGATTCCCTCACTCGCAGTACCCACTCAAACCCACAGGAATCACATAGGCTAGTGGGTTGGTCCTAAATGCCTAGGAAAAAGAGGACATTACAGTCCTTCCTACTCAAATTTGTTTGTCCTCAAGCAACCATAAAGCTGGGTGCTGTAATACCTGTTCTATCTCCCAAGTGGCCTCCTCTATAAGCGGATCTTTCCATTGAGCCAAGTAGTCTCTGATGATTTTGTTCCTTAGTTTCCACTCTCGCACCTCTAGAATGCACTCTGGAATCAAAATCAATTTCCCCTTATCATCAAGGCGGAGGGGGGGCAAACTCTCAAATCCCCTATCTGGAATTTGACCTATTGGACGGTCTCTGAATACTTTTGGATGTTGTGTGGCCTTATCTGGTGGTTTCCTGAAGGTAACAAAACACTCTGCTGCTCCCTTAATATCTCCCTGTCAGAGTACTGCCTCCATCCTGTGTGATGTCACTGGCGTGGGAGGGTAGGTATTCATCCCTCTTAATACTACCTTCTGTCCCTCTGCTCCTGTGAATTCCATCTCCATGGTCTGGTAGTTTGTGGAATACTTCCCTAGGGAATACATTTACTGAACTCCTAATACTACCTTCATGTCAGGTACATCCACCACATAGAATGTCTCCATCACTATATAATTCCCAAGTGTTACTGTTAATTGAGGAATCCTCTGACTACACTCCATGGTGTGACTTGCTACAACTATTGAAAACCCATCAAAACTCTCAGGCTGAATGTCTCTACTTTTAACCCATGCAACATCAATAAAGTTGTGGGATGCCCCACCATCTATCAGCACTCCCACTCTGTGGCCCTGTACGGTACCTCTGATTTGGAGAGTGTGGAATCTAGGAACCCCTGTCATGGTAGCAATGGTACCTCTCGAGGGCAGCAATTCCCTAATTGTCTTTGGTGTCTCTCTCTGCTCCTGATCTAGATAATCATCATCCTCCCCATTGTCAGAATAGGCCTCTATGTAGTAAGCCTTTCCGTGGCCTTTCCCTTCCATGAACATATGTGACCTGGTACCCATGGTTCCTGGCAAGTGGAACATAACTTTTTTATTCTAAGGTCATGTCAGGTATTATTGTCCATCCATTCTTTCTTGGGCCCTTCTTTCTGGATGGGTTTCCTCTCTTCATCTTCAATAGGGGAATTGGTTTTGGGAGGAACCCTAACCTTGGGTATTGTATCCTATAAATCTCTAGTCCGTCTGATGGCATCTGCTAGGGTGGTGGGCCTATAAGACTTGACCCATCCCTGTAAGGGTTCGGTGAGAGCCTCAGTGAACAACATAATCAACCTTTTCTCTGATATATCTGTCACCATGACTGCTATCCTATGAAACTATGAAATAAATGCATCTACACTACCTGTCTGCTTGAGTTGTGCTAGCTCTCTAAAGTGTACCTCCGGATCCTTCCGATCAAACCGCTCAATGAGCCTCTGTGTAAAATCTGGGTACGATGTGATGGTGTTGTGACCCAATGTCACTAACCCGTGATACCACCACTCATGTGCTTCTCCGTCCAAATGCAAAGTAGCCAATTTAATGGCATCTGTCTCAATCCTGGGGTTGAACTGGAAGTATGTATCCAACTTCTCTACCCAATTCCTAGCTGGGCCACCCCGAGTGCCCTCAAAGGTAGGGATAGTCGGTTTCCCTACGGTTTGCTGTAACTCATAGTTATGGGTAAATGGCCTATTGTAAACTTTGGGTTTGTTCTTACTTTTAAAGTGGCAGAAGTCAGTGAAGGTCATGGCTGAATGGAAGTCCTCTCCTAAAGCTCTATATTCTCTCAGATAGGCACTCATGGGTTCTTCTGGTTCTGCTTGTGCTAGAGGCACTACAGCTAGACTATCTAAGAATTGAGGCATGGTAGGTCGGAAAGAATTGTGTATATGGGGATGGCTCTGCATGTTGGTATATAAGTACTCTCTACTATTGCTGGTGGATACCCTATCACTACTGGGAAATAAGGGACTGTGTGGGGTGGTCCCATTCTTCTCAGTCATTTGCCTGAAGGTGCTCATCATTTCTTTTTTCCCAGTGGTGAGTTCTTTTATGGTTGATATGAGACTATTGAGAGCTATTTTATCATCATCGGCCATTGTTTCTTTGCCTTTTTTAGACTGATACTCTTTGTTCCCCAAATCTATGTCCTCTAACTCCTCGTCTCTATCTCCTGTGAGTAATGTTGTTTGGGTCTCCTGGATTCATTTATAATTTTTGCATGCCCACAGCTAGCAAACGACATATAATAATTTAGACAATGCCTCAACTTTATATGAATAACAACAGCAATACAAGGAAAAATCAGGCCTGGAATATATGGTCATTTGTGTTTGTGTGCTACATGGATGACGATAACTGTACCAACTAGTATGATTGCGTTCTTGTATTTTTACTCACAAGGACAAAGCGATCTGGCAAAATGTCACGCGGTGCTCCTTTATTCTTTTCTTGCATTGATTCTAGTACTTCCTTATGACGTGTTTTATGTGTCATCCAGATATTACCTCATAAGGACTCTTTGGCGACTTACTTTTACCTTACAGCCCATCACCTTTGTATATTTTTTTTTGGTTGATGTGCTTACTTCAATGGGAAAAATATTACCATTGCAGGAATAATTACATGCACTTCTCTTGGCATCTATTCTCTATCTGGTGAACACGAAACATTTTGACGAGCCCCCGGCAAGGCTAGGGATTTCTAATAGAATAAATCAATGGCGAGAAGAAACGATATGGGCTCTCACAATACCTTCGACTCAGACGGTGAAGAAGCCAATCGACATCCAACTTCGAAATCACGGGAGAAAATAATACACAAATCCTTTTGATGATGGCCTCCACAAGATTTTGGGTTTGAGTCCTGCCAGGAATCCGGTCGCTAAACAAGTGCAGTTCGATTCCGGGAGACGGGTGGAAATCCCTGATGTCCAGACCGGCAATCCGTTCAGCGAGGGCGAAAGGGAGACGAGCCCATGGCCCGTAATAATAACAATCCCAGGGATTCAAAATCAAGATTAAATGAAAATACCGGTCATTCTAATGAGGGTTTGAGTGAAAATAAAGGTGAGAATTTTATCTCCCATGTGAAACAGCGTGTGGCCTTGATGGGTGAATCGGTGGTGAGAACTGCTATATATAGCTCAAATATCTCGTAAGAAAAAGCGAAATTGAGACCTTCTAGTTGTGTATATATTCTGTGTTTTAAGTATAGAAATAAAGCACCGGACTTTGTTATGCTTTCCTCTCGCTTATGTTATTCATTTGCAATTCCCCCATTGATATGTTCATTAATCTTGTCATATAATTGACTAAGAATGCCGGTAGCTGGGCACTCTATTTGGCCAGTACAAGTTCTTTAGATGTTAAGCAGGCTAAGTCCATGTTGCTGCCTCAGCAATCCAAGTCCACATAATTTGTTCACAAATCAAATTTATCAATATTTCAAGAAGCGAAAATTCTCACGGCCTCAGTGTAAAAAATTCAACTCCCACAATGAAATGGAACCCTCAATAGATTCCCACTCCGGCTGGCAGGAAAACCATCTCTGATACCACTGTAATATCCCAACCTCCCGGAATAACTGCTGAATGTAACGTGATGATGAACTAGTGCTCAACCTGTACGCTCCAACCTGATGATGAACTAGGGCAGATAGTTTTCACTGCCGAAATACACCAGTTAGCCGAGCATGCACTCAACCCCAACTTAGCTCGGCGAGCTCTCCAATTCGAATCTACAAATCAATTATCACATAAGTACCTTATCTATTCACTTTATCTTTCTTATAACTTTCAACTGCGAAAACCCTAACTTTTGACCTAATTAGGCTAGTTTAACTTCTAACTTGCAATTGACTTACATGCATGCGCATGGAGACTTAATCAGGTGCATGCATCATTAAATAATGCTCAAATGTCATGCATACAGGTGACATTTGGCTCTGGTGGCCCTCTTCGACCCAATGGTGATATAATATTGATGCCCTAGATCTTCTGTAGATGGCATCAGTCTTCAGCTGATTCCCTGACTGTAAGTACCCACTCGAACCCACATGAATCACATAGGTTAGCGGGTTGGTCCTCAATGCCTAGGAAAAAGAGGACATTACAACTCCATTTGGATGCCAGTTCCATGAGTGATTCAAATTGACAGCTACTATTAAAAGACAAGATGATCATGATAACTTACTATGCTTTATATGTGAACTCTGCAAAATCCTTTCCCTTTCCATCTATATCAATGTCATGTCTGAATATATAGCATATATAATTACTTATTACCAAGTATGATATGTTTTATGCACCATCTTGGTAATAAGTATATATACATACTATATATTCAGACATGACATCGATATAGATGGAAAGGGAAAGGATTTTAGAGAGTTCACATAGAAAGCAGAGTAAGTTGTCATGATCATCTTGTCTTTTTAATAGTAGCTGTCAATTTCAACCACTCATGGTCGTCTTGTATTTTAATAGATTTTGACGTGTTAGCTTGCACAAGCACACGATTCTCTACATTTGACTATGAAATAATACAAAAGCTATGCAAGAATACAAATTTTCTTCATTTGCATTCTCAATTCCTTCTGTTTTTTTTAATTAGAGATTGAATTATTTGAATGTAACTTTCAAGTGAAAATGTTTGATGCATGTATCTTCAATAGACACCCTTCACCGATTTAAAATTTCACGCATGTTTCTCTTACCTTTGCTATAGGAGTTTAAACATCATGTCCTTCATAGGTTTGCTAACTCCGCACTTTATATTGTTCTCTACATGTCCTGCTTGGTAAACCACTATCTTTGCAACTTTCTCTCCAATTTGCATTGCATCGGGATACTATTCAAAAAATAATTGTTGTAATATTGTGAAATGGTATTTGACTTGTGCATTATGCTTTCATCTCTAAATTTTAATTGCTATTCTAGTAAGTTTTTATCCTTCTTCTATTTGAGTCAATAATTAGAATTTAATGGGAAAGGAGAAGGTATATGATAGATCAAGGTCACAATTAGCATGTCATCCCAGACCAAGAGTGACTAAGTGTCCCTCAACAACATTTTCATGCGACTTGCAGCTCAACATAACTTGGCAACCAGAGTTTAGATCGACGAGTCGTCGACTCTGTTGGTCTCTTGGAATGCCATTACCTCTAGAGGGTCCTCCCCACCGCGTTTGCATGGCCCAGTGACTCCACATTGCATCGATTTCGTAAACTAGGGTTTTGCTCAGTTTCCTTCAATGAAAATCTCGCATTGGTGGGTCAAATCTGAAAAACCATCCTCCATGCCAGTCTTGGTGGTGTTCCCTTGTCGGCATTGGCCATACACCCCTGTTAGAGCCAACGGCATGCAATCTTGTTTCTTCATTTATTTTTTTTCTCCCGGACCGAGAGTGACCAAGTGTCCCTGAATGACATTTTCATGTGACTTGAAACTCGACATAACTCGACAACCGTAGGTCAGATCGATGAGCTATCAAATCCGTTGGTCTCTTGGAATGCCATTACCTCTAGGGGGGGCTCTCCACCACATTTTCATGGCCCGATGACTCCATTGTGCATCGATTTCATAAACTAGGGTTTTTCTCAATTTCCTTCAATGCAACTCTCGCATTGGTGGGTCAACTCTGAAAAACCATCCTCCGTGCCAGTCTTGGTGGTGTTACCATGTTGAGATTGGCCATACACACCTGTCGGAGCCAACGACATGCAATCTTGTTGCTCCATTTGTTTTTTTGCTCCCAGACCGAGAGTGACCAAGTGTCCTTGAACAAACAGGGACATTTTCATGCGACTTGAAATTCGACACAACTCGGCAACCGTAGGTCAGATCGATGAGTCGTTGACTCCGTTGGTCTCCTGGCATGCCATTACCTCTAGGGGGGCCTCTCCACTGTGTTTGCATGGCCCAGTGACTCCACTTTGTATCGATTTCATAAACTAGAGTTTTGCTCAGTAGATTTATTGATGTTGTAATTTGTTGTAATAAGAGGTTCTAAATATGTTATATGCTTGGAAAGAGTGCCCTAAAGGACTGTATCTTCATAGTTTTAATGTACACTTGGACTAGGGTTTATTTTGTTGGGTTGCCTTGTGATATTAGTATGAAGATAAGTGAAATATTGGACCATAGTGACCACCTTCACACACATGTTGAGGAGAACAAATGAGCATAGTAACCACCTTGTCACACATATTGAGGATAAGCATTGCAGCATTGTAACCACCTCTGAAACATATGTCAAGGAGCATTGGGATCAAGAAGATGTGGTACACAACTAGAGGAGGAATGCATTACATGACGAAACTTGGATATGCATAAGGACAATAGGGTTTATATATGTAAGTAAACTTTGGAGAAGGAGATATAATACTAGAAGAGTTGATGGTTGTCTTGCAGAATCTATAGCTCTTGTTGTCAAGGAAAAGGAGGTAGAATTAGGGTTCCAACCGTGTAGAAGATACAAAGAAAAGAGCTAATGTCTTTGGTGATATTGTAGTGTTGTTCTTGTGTGATACATGGAGGTTAGGGAAAGACCATGGAAAACTTAACTTGATAAGTCTTGAGCTTCTTTTGATACCTTTCTTAGAAGAATATTTTTTAAAGTTTAGTTGATTTTTCATGGAGGTCTTTGTGCTTGTGTTGATGCAATAGACAAAGACCTACCTGGTTTGAGGAATTATCCTAGGATAGACATGTTGACATCGAAACTAGTGCTAGACTTGTCCGAAATGCCATGTGCTTCTATAATGAAAGATGATTAGGGTTTATAAATCCTAACGAGGAAAACAATTATAGTGTGGATAGCTTAATGCATGCTAGGGTTTCATGAACTACAATCTCATTGAGACTTGCATACTTGGGTTTCATGAACTACAATTGCATACTAGGGTTTCATGAACTACAATTGCATGCTATAGCTAGGGTTGAGAAGTTATGAGATGAAACACCTGTACATGTACGAATTGAAAACCAACTAGGGTTTTGTGAACTACAATTGCATGCTATAACTATTGTTGACAAGTTATGATATGGAACTAGGGTTTTGTGACCTCTTTAAAATCTATGAGATGGAACTAGGGTTTTGTGACCTCCTTAAAATCTATGAGATGGAAGTAGAAACACATGTACATGTACAAATCCAAAACCAACTAGGCTTTCATGAACTGCAAATTGCATGCTATAACTAGGGTTGAGAAGTTATGAGATGGAAATATGGATTTATGAGCTCTTTACAAGTTATGATATGGAAAAGAGAAACAAACCTACGGTTTCATGAACTACCATTGCATGCTAGGGTTTCATGAAATACAATCTCATTGAGACTTTCATACTAGGGTTTCATGAACTACAATTGCATGCTATAGTTTCATGAACTACAAATTGCATGCTATAACTAGGGTTGAAAAGTTATGAGATGGAAGTAGGGTTTTATGACCTCTTTACAACTTATGATATGGAAAAGAGAAACACACCAAGTGTTTCATGAACTACCATTGCATGCTAGGGTTTCATGAACTACAATCTCATTGAGACTTTCATACTAGGGTTTCATGAACTACAATTGCATGCTATAGTTTCATGAACTACAAATTGCATGTTATAACTAGGGTTGAATATTTATGAGATGGAAGTAGGGTTTTATGACCTCTTTACAAGTTATGATATGGAAAAAAGAAGCACACCTACAGTTTCATGAAATACCATTGCATGCTAGGGTTTAATGAAATACAATCTCATTGAGACTTTCATACTAGGGTTTCATGAACTACAATTGCATACTAGGGTTTCATGAACTACAATTGCATGCTGTAGTTTCATGAACTACAAATTGCATGCTATAACTAGGGTTGAAACGTTATGAGATAGAAGTAGGGTTTTATGACCTCTTTACAAGTTATGAGATGGAAAAGAGAAACACACCTACGGTTTCATGAACTACCATTGCATGCTAGGGTTTCATGAACTACGATCTCGTTGAGACTTTCATACTAGGGTTTCATGAACTACAATTACATACTAGGGTTCCATGAACTACAATTGCATGCTATAGTTTCATGATCTACAATTGCATGCTATAACTAGGGTTGAGAAGTTATGAGATGGAAGTAGGGTTTTATGACCTCTTTACAAACTATGTGATGGAACTAAAATGGTATGGCATGTTGTATGTTAGTACGGTATGGTATGGTATGTTAGTACATGGTATGATGTTAGTATCATAGGGTATTGCAGGGTATGGTATGGTATGGTGTGTTAGAATGGTATGATGTTAGTATGTTATGGTATGTTATGTTATGGTTTGTTATATTAGTTGGTAGGGTTTCGTGAACTCTTTACAGGTTATGAGATGGAAGTAGAAACACATGTACATGTACACATCCTAAACCAACTAGGGTTTCATGAACTAAAATTGCATGCTATAACTTGGGTTGAAAATGCCCCCCCCCCTCATGTTTTCATGGCCCAATGTCTAGATATCACTAAGAAATCACATGTTACAGCATTATATTATTGATGTACTAGAATATAAGCCAACAACATGCATAATGTTATACCAAAATCCTATCACCATCATGTGATAAGAACTTTGACATGCCTACTTGCCCTAAATCCCAGCTCTTGGAGTGGAAACTCATGGTTATCATCAATCTTTTATGAAAATTCCCAGCACCATGCTTGCCCCTTTATCCAGAAGTGGTACCCTTGTTCACACCGCCCATCCTTTGTTTCCCACAAGCAGTGCCACCGCTTATGGCCCTTGGTACATAAGTGGTTATTACCAAAACCACTGTGTCATTGAAGGAGAAATGCGGTACCCTGGGTAAAAAGGGAAAAAGAGAAGTTTCTCGAGGCTTCTAGATGATAAGCCTAGTGTCCTCCCTTATCCCTACTATTGTGGGTCAGTTGAGCTCGAGATCCCTCATCCTAGGATCTTAGAGGTTACCCACTAATCTCTCAACCTACCCTATCCATTAAGCCTTGTAAATACAAGCTTATGACCATGGTTGAGGGGGAGAACTCTTAAGGTATTGTTATTCTATTGGATTGATCACTTGACCTAAGATCATTTGGGAGAGCATAGAGAGCTAGAGTTGAAGCTTTTGGGGATGAGAATGCTTGGTTTCATGGAGATGCATGTCAACACTAAGGCTTGGTTGTAAACATCTTCATATTTCTTTAATGCAAGTTGATTTCTATCCCACATATATTGTTGTTGTTTGATTTCACATATATGTTGTTAGATTCCTTAGTCACTAACATAGATTAGTAGATTATATTCTGGTGGTTTCGATATGTTTGCGTGTTGAAGCTTATTGCAGGTACACAGGGTAACGATTGAAGCATCACATTCCAAGTATCTATGACGTCTAGGGAGAGTCTTACACCTGTGTCCTCTATTTGTTCTGGATCTGAACCATTCAGACCAGTGGAACACCTTGCTGTCTACAGGAGGTGAAATATTCTAGCTAACACATAATAAAACTAGGGTTTTATGAACTCTTTAGGTTTGAACATCAAATTAGATTGGTTAGTATCATTTAAGTAGAAACCAAATGGCCATATAGCCCTAGGATACACTTACAAATTGAAAACCAACTAGGGTTTCGTGAACTACAAATTGCATATTATAACTAGGGTTTAATGACCTCTTTAGGTATATATTGGTTAGTATCATTTAAGCAAAAACCAAAAGGCCCTATACCTAGTCTATGCACATACATGAAATAATTTTATTGGGATTAATATGAACTACTTACTATTTCATATGTTCACAAATGTAAATAGCAATGTGTGAAAACGCTAGGAAAAATACTCAAATTATCAAATTGTTACAATTGAATTAAACCCTAAGTTATGAATTGAATTTCTTTGTTATCATTAAACCCTATCTAACACTATTGTAATTGATGAATAGTTACATGCTAGACTTTCCTGAAATGCTAACCCTAGCTAGAGTTTCCTGAAATGCCATATGCTTCTATGATGAAAGATGATTAGGGTTTATAAACCCTAATGAGGAAAACAATTATAGTGTGGAGATTTGAATTTTAGCTTATATTATCTTTATGATTGGGTAGATTCTAGAATTGGTTATGCATGCTAATTTGAGATAATTTTGGGTTGAATTTGTTAAGTAAACTTTAATGGTGTTTATTTTGTTAGATATCCTAAGTGCAGAACTTTGGATAGGTCATCATGCACTTGTGTAGGCCATCAAGATGATGACTAAGGAAAATCCTCTGAAATAAAATGAACTTGCTAGCCAAAATGACCCTGCAAACCATGATTGTACACCCAAAGAGAACATGTCGCTACCAAAGAAAGGATCAATAGGGATGACAAGATAAGAAGTGAGTGTGTAAGATAGGAAGGCAAGAAAGTGACCTTAGGCTATGATAGGTGGGTAAGAAGGCTATTAGGGCTACCCTAAACAGGATATTACCTATCAGGGTTTCCTCATTGATTATAAATCCCACGTTATGCATGCTAACCTTTAAACTTCAGTTAGGGTTAGGGTTTTCTCATGGATTCTAAACCCTAGGTTATGCATGCTAACCCTTAAATCATTAGAATTGCAACTGAGTACAATAGCTCATTAAAATTGCAAGTGCTCAATAGATCATTATAGAAGACACATATTCATGAACTTGTTTCATTTTTTATTTGTCAAGGAAGAATTTTTTTTATGGAACATTAGCATTATGGGGTGTTTTAATTTCAATTATGCATGTGGTTGAAGCATGTTAGTGGTGTTGATGGGACGTTATCATCATATCGTACAAAGTCAACCTCTCTTGCAACCGACATAAAAGTATTTCTAGCCAAGCATTTAGCATTATGAGAGTCCTATATTTCACTTTTTAGCTAACCAGGAAAAAGGTACAATATTTTTAAGTAAACATCAGTGATAAACAATTTAATAAGTAACAAGTTTCCAAGCCAATGGGACTGTTAAACCAAATCAAATTTCCAGTCAAGTAAAATGTCTTATGACAGTCCAAGATGTAATTTCCAGTCAAGTAAAATGTCTTATGACAGTCCAAGATGTAATTTCCAGTCAAGTAGGAATGATAAGAAGTATATTCACTTGGATTTTGATGACACAATGACTTGCAAGCAATTCAGGGACTTTTCTATTATTTTGCCAAGTTATGAATGTTTATATACCACTGTCAAATTTGTTTAAGTATGGGTGGGAATGATTGTTTATATACAGTCCCTTTAAGGTGTCTTTGTGCCACTTTAAATTGGGTTATGGACAAATTTGAGGTGAGGCATTAGTGAGTGGGTAAGATAGGAAGGCAAGGAAGTGACCTTAGGATATTATAGGTGGGTAAGAAGGCTATTGGGGCTTCCCTAAATAGGATATTACAATGAATATGTTAGGGAAGCTTAGGATGAGTTAGTGGTGTTCTAGGGCTGTCCAAAATGGATATTACAGTCAGAGATATAGGGAGAGTTGTGGGGGTCTAAGTAGTGTGGAAATGAAAGGAATAAGCCTTGATTTAGAGAGAAGGAAAGGTAGGAGTCTAGGGAAAGGGTTTTAGCATGGGTTAGGCTAGAATAGAATGGTTTAGGTGTGTCTTCTGGTTGCCTAATAGGTAGTATTACAGTCTAGTTTGATAGACAGTCCTAGGGTTAGTCAAGGATAGAAAATGGAGTAGAAGGCCAAAGGTTAGAATTACTATGTAAATACCAAATGCAGACAAGTTCTTTCTATTGCAATTTGGACAATGAATGAGACTATATTTTTATGCATTTGTGTATTTTTTTGTTAACTAACCTATAGTGTTAATTTTTTTATGCATTTTATTATGAAATTACGGACTTTATTGATTCGTCAACAATAATTATTGCAAGCGCATCAATTGTAAACTACTACTGTAAAGAAGTACAAAATGATATATTAATATACAGAAATATCCAATCATATACAAAATATGGCAACTCGTGCCCTATACAAAATATGGCAACTCGTGCCATATACAAAATATGGAAACTCATGCCCTATACAAAATATGGCAACTCGTGCAAAAATGCCAAATCATGGCTAGTGTACATAAGAGGCTCAATCCTCCTGCCCACCCTCGGAGCTCCCAGGTCCAACTCCAAAATTGATCTTCCTCTTCTTTGAGCTAGAGGAAGCTCGATTCACCTCGCTGCTTCGAACACCTCCCCTTGGGCTTTGAGATGACAACAATCAAATGTCAACTCCTACAGGAAATTATACAAGCATAAAACACAATTTAAATATCAAAATTACGTTTTCAAATTTTAAATCGATCACCTAAGATGAGACCGTAAGTGGTGAGCGGGCTACCCTCCTCCATGATTCAAGTCTCTCAGCAATTCCACCCTACAACATTTAAATAGTAAGATAACTCATACAATTTACTGCTATGTTAGTTTTTGTTAATATTGAACGAGATTTTCATAAATTAATTAGTCTCACCGTGAACACACCAGGCTAGTCCTGGGGGCTGACAGGTGGAGCAATTGACTGCTCCTTAGGAGTGGCAGGTGGAGCAGTGGGTTGTACAACCTGCTTTGATGCTAGGATGGATGGCATAGTGGAGGATGTAGCCACATTGATGTTGGCTACAACACAAGGGGTAATGATGGTAGAGGGCATGGACTGGAGTGGGTGAAGTGGTGATGTATGACAATAAAGTCCAACTGGCTGTAGAATGGAACAAGCTACCCTGGAAGACGAAATGAGGGTGGTGGGGTAATATGGAGGAGGGGGATGAGGTCTGGGACGGGGTGGAGTAATGGGTGAATGTGGATGGATGGTGTAATGTGATCAGAGGGGGGAGGGTGGAAACATGGGAAACTGCAAGGGA
>LPNX010498634.1:96752-132980 GCA_001517045.1 Pseudotsuga menziesii
AAGGGACATGTATGCCAGGGGCTACACCTGGCATATATGGTGGGAAAAAGGCAGTCGGTGGAGAGATAGTGACACCGTTGTGCCTATGTGGTGGGACCTGCATACATATTCATGTCATCATGTATTAGTACATAAAAAATATAACTATACGAATCTAATCCATCAAAACTGAAATTAAATTTATACTTTATTAGAAGATACCTGCTCATGAGGGGATCTGCTAATCCCTGGTGGGGATGGTTGGTCACTCAATCCTACGGACACCTGTTCATTTGCACAAAAATATTTAGATTCAATTAGTAAATATTAACTAAATACGGGCCAACAATTTAAATAAATATGCAACGATTGGCATCCAATTACTACTAACATTAAATTTAATTACTAAAAGAAAACTACCTGTGTGTATGATGTCGTGATGTCCTGTGTAGCTTCCATGGATCCATCTAGGTTGAAGGAACCAGCGTCCTCCCACCCATGTGTTGGAGACTCGGCACTAAATAGATTTACATTAAAAAAAATCAATTCATCAACATATGATTCTAAGTTAAATTTATTAGAAATTATGACATTAAATAAAACAATGACTAACCTGGTGTAGGTAGCTCTATGTGCCATGCTCCTGCGTGGGAACCTGGCATGGATGCCCATAATGAGAACAATGATGTGGCAACGGTCTCATTGAGCTATCTAGATCCACCTGGCTACCACCTGTATCTGCTCTCCCTCACCCACCACTAGTATATTGTGCAGAAGTGTGTCTCCCGGGGGGGTGGGGGTCCTGCTCTCTCTATGAGGACATAGCGACAAATTCGATATGCCTGAGAAGGTGCCATGTTTCACGTCTAATAGACTCATGGATCTCATCTAGCCCGCTATCTAACCCAGGGGGTTGAGGAGGTGGGTTTGGCTCTTTCCTAGGTGCAACAGGTCCTCTGAGTGGGTTTCGATGGGTGTGATGTTGATCTTGGGCGGAACCAAAATTGATGCCTTGGAACTCAGTGATGTCGAAGTAGTTCAGGTGGAACCCTAACAAAAACTCAGCCCATAGTTTTATGAGAAAATACTGTGGGACCTTGATCTAGTTGCATGGAGGCTTGTCGAATACCATGCACCATCTCTTCCTCGATTTTTCTCTCCATGGCTGGTAATTACACCAGTCCATGAAAAATCGCCTCTTCCTCACATCTAGAGGTTGTCCTATTCTAGGATCTATAAATTTGCTCCACAGTTGGGATTTTGTGATATTCAAGTTTTTAATATCTTCTTTGGATATACCAGTGCTATAATGCTCTCTCATTCGAGTGCTATATTCGCTTAAACTGGTTATCTCACTATGGGAAATGTTGATAGATTCTATAATGTTTTGTATTGATGTGGCGAGGGAAATCTGAGATGGATCCCTGTGTTCTTCAATTCATCACTCAAAATTCTTAATTGGTTTAAATCCCCATGTAATTCATCTTTGGGTTTTTCTTCTTCATTTAAATAAGGGTTTTCTTCATTTAATTCGGGGTTTGGGTCCTTTGTTTGGTTTGTTTCATTCATTTCTTCGGATGGTTCATTGGTATTGGTCATTGTGGTTAGATAATTTGTACCTACAATATCAAATTTTGCCCATTTCAATTGATTTTCAATTTGTTTTTAATTTTGTAGTTTATTTAAAAAACAATAAAAACAATGAAATAAACAAAAAAAATTACATTGCTACTCTATTTACCTTATTCCAGCATCATTTTAGGCGATTTGCACAAGTTGGTTGGGCTCCTCGGGGGTCGAATTCCTCTCCTTGGGGTCGAATTGATCCTCCTTGTGCGCTCGCGGGTTGCAAAACAATACAAACTATTTTTTTTAATACACAGGGATGTGGGCGCGTCTGTGTTTGCTATCGCGCCCAACCCACGCATGCGTCCAAATGCGTGTGTGCGGCCAAATGTGAGTGCCCGTCGTGAGGCGCATGCATGCATCTATGAGGTGCATGCACGTTGTTGACTTAGCTTGCTTGCACGCTCCCATTGCATCATAATTGGGTAGCAGCTTCATGCGGGCGCCCTTAGGCAATCTTAAGTGTAATAAAGAATCAAGTACATATACACAATGTTCCATAGGATGGGTGGAAAGACATAATTTCTTATTGATATAGAAAAAAGTTTAACATCGATGAGAGGGTTTTTCTAAAATGAAGATTGTTTGATGGATAAAAAAATCTTTGGTCAATGCAACCACCTTGAAGAGGTTCTTTAAGGATGTGAAATGTTAATTCAATAAGAAACCATTATATTGTGAGACCTATTTTAGGATCTCTATTTTAAAACTATTCTAAACATGAGAGAAGCAAAGGCAATTGTGGTCTCCTTATTCAAAATAGTGGAAGTTGTCGATAAGCAACAAGGGAAATCATGGTGATGGAAGTATATTGTCATATGGGATAAATATCAAGATGCCTAATTGTAAATATGTATAAGATAGCACATTTGTTATCTACAAATGAATCCCTCATAGATCACAACTTGAATAAAGACAAACTTTTGCATACTTATATTGACAATATCAAGACAACGAGATTTTGATTTCATTAATCAAGACATTCACGTATATAGAATATAGAAAAATTATACCTTTGAACATAGGGTACCCACACAAAGATGGTACCCACTTTCATCGCAAAAAAATCACACAAGCATTCATGGTTCGACAAATCAACAACACACATGAGATTTAAAAAACACGCATGCGTTCATGGTTCGACAATTGCCAAACCTCCACATAAGAAACCACGTGGATAAAGAAGTGTACGCACATTATTAACACATGCATGTTTTCAAAGCACACACATGCTAATAATGTGCAAATGTTAATAACACAGGTGTGCTCCTTTGTGTATTAAAATATAGGCCACAAACCATTTCCTTCCCATTCTATCTCATTTCCATGGTGATTGTAGCTTCCATGATGCCAATACGAACACATGCACAACTTCTCCACCTATCAAGTAATTGACCCATCCATACAAGTAATTTTATTCTTAACTAAATTCTAAATGGATCATAATTTAAACAAAATCATTATTTTTACATGCATATTGTCTCTCCTCCATCACAATGGCAGAAAACTCAGAACCAAACCCACAAATAAACAACGACCCTAAGGATAATCCAAGCACACAAAAACCTAAACCAAATCTAGAAGTAAACATTAACCCTGAGGAGAACCCAACCACAGAAAGCCAAATTAACCAACATTTAAACCAATTAAGAACTTGGTTCAAGAGCTCAAAAATAGAAGGGAACCATTGATAATATCCTTAACCACATCCATTAAAAGAATCATTGCCTCTATTGACAACAACCATAGTCAATTGTTGAGTGTGACTGAATACATTGCCACGATGAGACAATTCTATCCATTGGCCTCAATAAATAACGAATCAAAGATTAAATATTTCAAAACAAACTATTGTTAGTTTTTCCATTGACCCTAGGATCGACCAACCCCTTGATCCACACAAAAGGATCCTTTGTGTTGATTGGTGCACATACAATCCATGGAAACAAAACTGGATGATTTGATGGATTATGTTTTTTGACAAACATCCTTGCAACAATAAGGAGGTTCCATTATATTTTCTTCGTAAACTATATGTTGCATTCGTGTTGGGTCTCCACTTCAACTACTTTGACATTAGTGAGTTTTAGAGGGTTGGCCTTGGATCTCCCTAGGATCAACCAACATTAAGGCATAACCTAATGAGAGGACCACCTTCCCCTAGGAATATTCCTACCCCCCCTCCTACCGCACATAAAACATAATTACTAGATCGCCTAGCTAACAATGCCACTACCTTATCACAACTTACAAAGTGTATTGCAACACAATTAATTTATGATGTCATCTAGACATGACCCATCAAAGTAGTACAGAGGACCCTCAGGTGCATCTCCTTTAAGTCTCACTGATCATGGACCTTCCATGACAACCAATTAGGCAAAGTATTCTTTCGATAATTGAGCACTACCCCATTGGTACAATCACTGTAGGAATACTTGTTATGGCCCGAGGGAGGATCTTCCACAAGATAGTTTTTAATCTAAGGTTAGCATGATTTGTAAATGGTAGTAAATCATTGAGTGTATTCTTAATTATAGATTTGACAATTATTAGATAAACATTGCTTAAATTATTTATATGTAACTCATGTTTTTGGCATATACAATTATTTCGAGATGAAACAATTGCATCAAGGTGGGACAATGTTGCTACTCCCAACCTTAATTCTTCCATGGTAGCAACAAAGGATATTGCATCACCTCACATACATGCATTTAAATGAGTACCTATGATTGCAGGATTTAAAAAATGATTTAGTTTCTATTGTCAAAGTTATTTATGAGAAGTCAGTCTTAATGCTATTGTATTTCTAGAGCATAGGTCTCCACTTGGGCTAAGTAGATCACCCCTCATCTAGGTAACATGTGTGAAATTAATTATATATTTGATTTGAAATTCATTGCCTTTGTATGTTTAATTTACATGTTTTTATACTAATTATTAAACATATTACATATGATTATGTAGGTTCCATCTTACACCATACCCACCAATCCCTCCCTATCTTCCACTTGGTCCATTTTTACACAATTCACATTGAGTCATGTGACTAGGAACCCTATCCCCATCATTGGTATACCCATTCCGCCCTTAGGTTGATGACATCCCTTTTACAACCAATGGGACTATATCACATCCGACATCCATATCCTCTTATGGTTCACCCACCTATCCAACATTCACCAATATGCCATCGCATCCCTCCCCCTATTACACCCACAACTACAATCACATCCCCTACACCCACATCATCTCCATCCATTGCACTTACATCATCCCCCACTCATTTACCTACATCAATCCCCACCCATATACCTACATCATCCCCGTCCCCCATACCTACATCACCCCCCGCCCATGTACCTACATCACCTCCCTCCCCCACCATTTCCTAAGAGAAAATTGTCTAGCATAGTGCTCCACTTCCTAGCGAGGAAGGGAAATCTACCACAATGCCTTAGATTTCCATGGTGATATTTATAATTTCATTAAAATATTATAAATCATGAAATAAATTCATAAAATAATGCATTTTGATTTTTATGTATTAATTGATTTTTGTAATTATTGTATGGAGGCATTGTTAAGAGGCTTGGATCAAGGAGACGAGAAACCCCACTACAATACTTGAATTCTAATTGTATTTTTTAAGTGTACTAAGTGATCAAATTGTGGGAAAATTGATATGTTGTTGTTTAGGCTTTGAGATCCCAAAGAGATAGTCTACATCCAGATGCAGGAAGGCTCAAGCTTCCTCCAAATCAAAGAGGAGGAAGATTGATTTTGGAGATGAGTCTGGGGTTGTCGAGGGTGGCCATGGTGATTGAAACACCCATTATGTACCTTAGCCATGATGTGGCATTTTGGGAAGGAGATGTTTATTTGTGTCTAGGTCATGGGCTTCCCTTATTCCATTTTTGGGCATGAGTATCAATTATATGTATTGGAAACGAAATGTTACATTTTTCATAAAATGTATAGTTGGACATATTTCCAATACAAATACATGACTTTCATCAAGTGTATATGACAACATGTTTATCCACTTTTACATTAATGACGGGGATTTGATGATATATATTATTTATGTTAAATTGTTCATGGTGAATTCAATGAGTTCTTCTTAGATGTATTAACATGAATATCTACTAATGGGAATGAATGATTAGGAGAATTATAAAAGGTACATGTTTTCTTGATAAATTACTCATATATGTTTAAGGAATTTATTTAAGGAAAGAGAACTAAACACACATGTTTGGTTAAGAAATTACTCATGTATTCTAGTTCTGAAGCTTATGCAATCAATGTCTTGTTGAAATTATTTTGTGGATCCATTGATGAAGAATTTATGATTAAGAAGGTAAAAAAAAATAGAATGACTAATCCAATAAAGATTTGACAAAAGAAGAAAAGAAAAAAAAAACTAAAAATATAATAAAACAAAGAGGGTTATTAATAATAAAATTCCTCAACCAAACATGGGAAGAAAAAAAAAATTATAAACAAAGGAAAACCAAATAAAAATAAAATAAAATAAAAGAAACAAAAAGAATGAATAAAAGAGCATAAGTATCAAAATATACCATGAAGAAATTGAGAAAATAATCTCATTTAATTTTTTTTAAGAAATATATAAAAATATAAATTATATAAATAATAATTATTAAATAATTAAATATTAAAAACTATAGATTATCTTATTAAAGTAAATAAATAAAATAGAATCGAATCGAATCGAGGGGATAAGCAAAATAACAAAAAGGAATTAAAACAAACAAGAAAATGATATAGGGAGAGAGAAATAAGAAAATGGAAAATAAAAAATAAAAAACAAAGATAAAACATGAACAAAATAATAAAGAGAATATATATATATATATATAAAAGGAGGAGGAGGAGGGAAACAACAATGAAGAAACTATAGAAAAAGGAGACAACAAGGGAACACAAGGAGGAAGAACAAGTTGAATTAAGTTACATGGAGACAAACCTAGGGGCTAAGGTGGGTGTCAAACTAATGCTAATCATCCATCCATATTTGTTGTTGAGATTATTAGTGTGTTTTTCAATTTTAATGGTTTCCTTGATTTTTTTGGTTAAAGTAATGATCTTTAAATAGTAGATAGGATTTCAACATGATACATCTCCAATGCAAATGTGATGTTTGGTCTTATCTGAATGTTCATCGAGAGAATATGAAAATGAATGATTATGTTTGATGTCAGTGGCATGTTCATGAAACGTAATTTTGAAAGCATACTAATTCGACTCTTTCTCCAACTAGTTGATCTATTTATCCTTACCTTCCCAATCCGAAATTTCTCATATTTTCTATCTTATTTTGATAATGGACCACATTGGTTTAGTGTGAAATTTAAATATTTTGTAAACCTATGCAATGGATTGGAAAATAATCTTCAACAAAACTACCCATGTATTTAAGGAATTTTACAACTATGGTGTAAATTAAGTCAAGTTGGTCTAATGCGGTCTAGTGTTGTACACTTAATCAAAGCTACTTTATACAAAAAAAGGGATGAAAACAATAATTTATTTTGAGCGCAAGTACTTGTTCCATATCTACTAATAAATAATCCTTGCACAATTGTTATTTCCTATACATTAGGTTAGATAAATAAGCCAAAGGATAAAAGATACTTCTCAAGGCTTGGTAGAATGTATCCCATGTAGTGATGCATGTATTTGTGTTGCTGGATAGACTATTCATCTTTGCACTTGACATATATCTCTACAAATGTTTGGTGAGACTTACACCAAGCTTGTGAAAGTTCCTCTAAGCGGTTACATGTATGGATGTGTTTCTCTTTGCTGATATATAGGTAGGCTTGGAAGTAGACAGTGAGGTTGTGGATACAAGATTCCGAAACTTATTTATGCATATCACTGGACCATGTTTAGGTAATGAAATTATGATGTCTAGCTAGATTCTACAAGTGGAAACCATAGGTTGAAGTTTAAAGGATTCAATGAATTCACACAATAATCAACAATTCTTGTACAAAGATTTGTAAACTATGTTCTTCATTGTCATATTAGTGATTGTTGTAGGGAGCCATTAAGAGGTAAACTCTGTGTACAAAATATTAAGGGAGGAAAAGGAAAAATCTAGGATATAGATATGGTTAGGGTTCTTAGAAAGAGGTTTGCCTCATTATTGATGAGAGTGACATAGTCCTAGGAAAAATCATGATATGGGATGGTAGGGTCCATAAACCCAAAAGGTTTGCAACAAAATGGAAATGCTTAGTGTGGTATGAAGACCACCAAGAAACCCCAAAAATGACTATATTTTGGTGTTCATTAAGACTAAGGAACTAGAAGAACAAGTGTGTTAAAGAATAGTCCATTGTCTAGAGAAAATGGATAAGATAACTACTTGTACAAGGTACATGGGATAGAGGATGAACCTAAAAGAACCCAAACACTTGAGAAATATGGGTTGAGAAATAATAAGAGGGTGTGGGTGGTTGGAGGGTAGCCTCCACAAACCCAGAATACTGATAGATCTAAGTGAAAAGGAGGAGGGCAAAAATATTATTACTCTAATAGCAAATGATTATATTAAAAAACCTACTTATAAATAATATTGAGAGTTAGATGATGGATGAGATGTTTGGTATTTCCTTGGGCACTAAGTTTGAGAGAGATGCTCATATTTCATATAATGAGGGAAGTGGCCCAACCCCTAGGACCTATAATAAACTTATAAGCATCTAATAAAAATAACACCACCTAAAACCGCCACGTGTGACCTCGCACATGAATCCTTGGGCCATAAAGGAATCTTTTAGGCATCTAAAGAAAATAATGACACCTCTAAAAACCATACATGTCCTTTTGAGGGTATCCTTGAATAGTTACAAGGGGTATCCATACCATTATATTGTTCTTATAATTATGTATGGATCTTGATCCCTTGGATATATCTAGGGAGGAAGGCCATGCCTTAGGCCAAAATATAATGTTTGAGCATATAGTATCATGAATGATCTGTATCAAACCACCACATATGAACTCTTGAGGATATCATTGGCCTCTAAGAAATGATATCAAATCCTTCAGGATATATTCAACATTACTTATGGATCTTGAGTTCTTAACATGATCAAAGGAGGAAACCCAAGTATTATTCCATAAATGAATATTGTGTGCACATAAGGGTACACGTGAGGCTCAAACCACCACACATGATCTCTTGATAATATACTTCATGTAAAAGTTGGGATATCATGGATAACACTATATATGGGTGTTAGATCCCTATACATGGTTGGGGGACATAGCTCAAGCCTTAGGAAAAAATTTAGCTTCTAGGCATCCAAGATCGAAAACAAGATCACAAAGCGTTACCCATGCAGGAAGCCTTAAAGCACCATACAAAACCTCTTGTGGGTATCCTTGGTGTCTAAGTGTGGATAGTGCTTCCATTAGGAGGTTTTGGAAATTAGGTATGGGTATTGGTGATATGGACATGGTTGAGATAGGGAACTTGGTCTTGAGTCCCTAGAGAAATCTTCTCGGAATATAGGGAAAATATCGATTCCTAAAACCACCACACATTTAAATATCCCAAGTTTATCCTTGAACTCTTTGTTATAGATGGTTTATTGTATTTCATTTAGTGAGGGACAATGTGAATAAACACTCAATACTGTATAAGAACAAAGTACAAGAAAACAAAAATATTTGCTTGGTAGACCAAACTGAATAATGTGAGCATATGTTAATTAATTTCTTGATATAATTATTGGAAAGAACATATTAATTAATTTTTTGATATAATTATTAATTATCTATTAAAGGAATAACCCATAAATCTATCAATATCATTATCATATATGGATATTATACCAATATCAAGTGCCATGTTCTTTTGCATTGAATAAGTAAATTATGTGTTCTTGCTTGAATAGGTATGCTCTAAGAAAGATATCACTTCTTTGAAATCATAAAAATATTAAGGTAAAATGAGTTGAATAGGTATTCTTAACCCAAGAAGTAAGTAATTCCCTCCTATACATTAAGAAAAATAAAAAATTCAAACACATGTCATTCCATACGCAAGACATAACAAAGAATATGAACATTTATTTAGTTTAAAAGAGTAAACAAAAGATGTGACGAGCACTATGAAAAGAACCTCTATAATTAATCATGCCACATGAAGGTAGCCCTAGTTTATCCTTTAAAGAGAAAGGAAGAAAACCCATATGAAAAGAACTTCTATAATTAATCATGCCACATGAGGGTAGCCCTAGTTTATCCTTTCAAGAGAAAGGAAGCAAACCCATAATTTCTCATATTATTGAACAAGAACTTGGCAAGGTCTAGGGGTTTCAGTGCTTGACCTAATCATAAAAATTGCATAGTTTATTACTAATGCTTGCGCCTGATTCCTACTCAACTACCTTCATGGAGGATATCTATGTAAGAATGGACATATAAAATAATTGACCTTTGGGTTGCTGCGTAGGGAAGAAGATCGAGTGGAGGTGATTGGGAATGCCTTAGTAGATGATGTGTATTGAAAGTTTAGTACCCATTGGGGTCACATGGAGCATTCATTTCTGTAATTGCAGATCAATCGGTCCAGTTCACAACTTGTGCTTGTGGGAAATATTATTCCCAAATGCAGAAAGTATGAGTATCCGACAATAGTTGTCTTGGCATCAGAACGATGTGAAAACTACACCAAGATGGAATAGGTGAAATAACTAAAGAATGAATTGGCCCAAGACTTCTTAAATCTGTAGGAAAAGGGAATAGAGTTCCATTACAACTGGGTCGTACTATTGATTTCTATAATTGTTTCGAATCCCCACCCAGGTATACTTATGACATGTCCACATTAGAGACGTTTCCAACACCAAAGCTCGATGTACTCCAACGCCAAATGAATTGCATGAACCAAGTAGCAATCAATACTACCTTCCAGCAGTGGTATACAAACATGCTTACAACGAGATCAACAACCTTCGGGATTCTATAATCGATTGTGGACATGTATAAAAATGTTCTCATATTTAAAGTTGATAATCATAATGTGATAATTACTCCCCATGCAAAACCCTAGTTCGATTCATATTCACTTCCCTTGTGCATAACACAAGAAGATATAAAAGCAACACTGGATATGCACAAGAAGATATAAAAGAAACACTGGAAGAGTGGCCCGGAAACTTGTAGAAATTTATAGATTCAGAGTTGGAAATTTTGGAAGAATTTGAGATGCACAAAAAATCACGAGTGGTTGTGCAGGAACCAACCTTCTTAGATATCCCGAGTGGTTGTGCAGGAACCAACCTTCTTAGATATCCCCCTTGGCTATCATCTAAACACAAAGGTGAATCAAATTTGACCCAGAAAGTAGAAGAGTGAAAAAATAAATAGTGGAATTCACTGTCTCCTACACGAGATCCAGAGATAGAGGCACAAACTCCTCCAGCAACCACTCCTAGCCACTCCCCACCTTCTTGAGTATGAAGGAGAATTTTGATGAAAATTTCGAGAGACTCGTCTAAACCTCGAGTCAAATGCAGAAAGTATGAGTATCCGTTGATATTAAAAAGTATTTAATTTATAAAAAGTAAACTGAGATATATGAACATTATGAAAAATAAAAAATTCAAACACGTATCATTCCATACACAAGACATAACAAAGAATATGAACATTTATTTAGTTAAAAAGAGTAAACAAAAGATGTGACGAGCACTATGAAAAGAACCTCTATAATTAATCATGCCACATGAGGGTAGCCCTAGTTTATCCTTTCAAGAGAAAGGAAGCAAACCCATATGAAAAAAACCTTTATAATTAATCATGCCACATGAGGGTAGTCCTAGTTTATCCTTTCAAAGAGAAAGGGAGCAAACCCAAGTTTCTCATATTCTTGAACAAGAACTTATCCTTTCAAAGAGAAAGGGAGCAAACCCAAGTTTCTCATATTCTTGAACAAGAACTTGACAAGGTCTAGGGGTTTCAGTACTTGACCTAATCATAAAAAATGCATAGTTTATTACTAATGCTTGCGCCTGATTCCTACTCAACTACCTTCATGGAGGATATCTATGTAAGAATGGATATAAAATAATTGACCATGTAATACAACAATTTTTTGGGTTGCTTGGTAGGGAAGAAGATGAGTGGAGGTGATTGGGAATGCCTTAGTAGATGATGTGTATTCAAAGTTTAGTACCCATTGGGGTCACATGGAGCATTCATTTCTGTAATTGCAGATCAATCGGTCCAGTTCACAACTTGTGCTTGTGGGAAATATTATTCCCAAATGCAGAAAGTATGAGTATCCGACAATAGTTGTCTTGGCATCAGAACGATGTGAAAACGACACCAAGATGGAATAGGTGAAATAACTAAAGAATGAATTGGCCCAAGACTTCCTAAATCTGTAGGAGAAGGGAATAGAGTTCCATTACAACTGGGTCCTACTATTGATTTCTATGATTGTTTGGAATCCCCCACCCAGGTATACTTATGACATGTCCACATTAGAGACGTTTCCAACACCAAAGCTCTATGTACTCCAACACCAAATGAATTGCATGAACCAAGTAGCAATCAATACTACCTTCCAGCAGTGGTATACAAACATGCTTACAACGAGATCAACAACCTTCGGGATTCTATAATCGATTGTGGACGTGTATAAAAATGTTCTCATTCAAAACCCTAGTTCGATTCATATTCACTTCCCTTGTGCATAAGAAAAGAAGATATAAAAGCAACACTGGAAGAGTGGCCCCGAAACTTGTAGAAATTTATAAAAACCCTAGTTCGATTCATATTCACTTCCCTTGTGCATAACACAAGAAGATATAAAAGCAACGCTGGAAGAGTGGCCCCGAAACTTGTAGAAATTTATAGATTCAGAGTTGGAAATTTTGGAAGAATTTGACATGCACAAAAAATCACTAATGGTTGTGCAGGAACCAAAAATTCCTAGATATTCTTCTTGGCTATCATTTAAGCACAAAGGTGAATCAAATTTGACTGAGAAAGTAGAAGAGTGAAAAAATAAATATTGGAATTCACTGTCTCCGATCCAGAGATAGAGGAAGAGGAAGAGGCACAAACTCCTCCAGCAACCACTCCTAGCCACTCCCCACCTTCTTTAGTATGAAGGAGAATTTTGATGAAAAATTTCAGGAGACTCGTCTAAACCTCGAACCAACAAAGGAACAAGGAGGAGGAGATAAGAGAACCACAAAAGAGCGCACCAAAATAGATAAGTAACACATAAATATTTTTTGTGCCAATCCCAGCATAGTGGAACAATTAAAATCAAACATGGAGGTCACTCAAATAAATCTAAAACGACAGAAAAGAGAAATTCGATGATCTCTAGATAGTCCTCCATATAGACCCACCATGATCTCTAGATAGTCCTCCATAAATTTGATGATCTGAGCAAACAATTGATGACGTATGAACCAATAGCACTCAAGAATTGAGACATTAGGATTTAAAGGTCATGCAACATGGGCCATTAAGAATCAACCCCATGGCATTTACGACAGTCTATCTTTTAGGAAGTTCAAAGACCCAACCTCTACCTTAAAACAAACTGAAATTGTCATTGGTACCCATCGAGGAGCTCTAGTATTATGTCTCACAGATATTTGAAGAACTGGATGATTTCCATATGGGTGTGATTCATTCATATGTAGGATTGCAACAGAGACACATAGGTAGTAACAATGCACTCATCATTAGAGTTGGTCGTTGATGAGACCTATTCAACTATTCCATCCACAGGATCCTCTACTAGTATTTAGATACCTCCAAAACAAAAAGTCACAAAAAGTCACAAGGATCAGACAAACAATCACGCAACTACAACAAGAGAAAGAGAAGATCCAAGCTCAAATAAAACCAGACCCTGCACTAGAACAGATAGAGATGACTCGAAATATTGCAGAACCTATGTAGGTCATGTAGAAAGTGCAGGAGGGGGTTGCGACGCTGATGAGAGTCATCGAGCACAGTTTCAACATTTGGAATTACCTATAACATGTTCAAGAATTGAAATAGATTAACCATCAGATCAGTAAATGTGAGTCCCATGTGATCCAAAGGAAACATAGTTTGGTGTAGCTTCTTCCCTTAGCACTTAAAGAGGTAACGACATAAATATCTGGCCTCACCAAAAATATTGCTACCAGCAAGGCTGAGCAACAAGCTATTTCCTCCATCTTCACACAATCCAAGGAAGAAGTACAGAATCATTACGACAATTTGACCAGGCTTCAGTAAAAGGATACAAAAGTTATAACGTTGGCCGAACAAGTGAAACCAGAGCTGAGAAAGAGCACCATATACTATGTGGATGAGTACAACAACCAGGTCAGTGACATTGCAGAAGATTTCGAGGCATTGAAAAAAAATATAGAAAAATAGCTCGTGGGCTAAATTTAACCCCTAAAATTTTCCGAACAGACAATATCTACAAACTTTTCATCAAATCATTGGAAAGTTATTACTTCAAAATCTTATGATTATATAAAAGAATTAAGTAAATGATAATTTATCACATTAATTTGATCTTATTATGAATATGTTAAATTGTTTTAATTATATTAAGTTATATTGGTAGACATCAAATTTCTGAAAAATAGAGATAGTATTTAGCTTTTTTTATTTTGCAAAATATGAATTTAACTATGAAGATTTTGATAATAAAAAAAGATTCAACATCATTAAAAAAAAAAAAACCAAAATTTCAAAGTTCCACAATTATAAAATAGTGAATCATTAATCAAAATTGTACCTAAAAAAGTTCTAAATAATAGAATAGTTAGCCGAAGCATATTAAACCAGGAACGTGACTTTTAATTAACTACTAGTGGCAAGTTGACGTCAGACAACAAGACAACATTAATGAGTGGCCTTCAATATTCAACTTGTAACAGGCCAGTTAATGGGGCACCAACAGCCATGCATTGTGCCCGTTGGATGTCAAACAGCTTGAAATCTAAGAGGCACAATACCAATTAGTTGGGCAGCATTAATTGGCCTACAAGGTAAATAATTTTTGCATTCACCTGTTGCTGCCGCATTAATTGACCTGATAAATGCTAAATTATTTTAGCATTCATGCGACTAGTATGCTAACTAAGACTAGCGCAACTCAGATTTTGGAAGATCATAACACATACATTACAATCTATGATTGGCAATTTGGAATTAAAAGTTATATTAGATAATCTCATCTCCAAATAAACCCTGTTTTATGTACAAACATACCGTCCTGCAAAGCTTCTGGTTTTTTCAAATCTCGCTTTCACGTTTACTCACTATTAAAACGGGTGTGGGATGCTTAAGGAATATACAAACAAGTTGCTGCACAATATTGTTTGATTCGCGTAACAATGTTTTGGGCATGGTCCTCGTGGGCACAAAAACTCAAGAGCTTGGGAGTTTACGTTTAGAAGATGACAAGTTATTTTATTTAATATATAGATTCCTTTAATGCATGTGATGGTGGTTTCATGAAAGGATGAATTACGTTTAGGAGATGACAAGTTATTTTATTTAATATATATAGATTCCTTTAATGCATGTGATGGTGGTTTCATGAAAGGATGAATTACGTTTAGGAGATGACAAGTTATTTTATTTAATATATATAGATTCCTTTAACGCATGCGAGGGTGGTTTCATGAAAGGATGAATTACGTTTAGGAAATGACAAAGTTATTTTATTCAATATATAGATTTCTTAAATGCATGCGATGGTGGTTTTATGAAGGGATGGATTCAATATTTTATCTTTATTTCCTTCAAAGGATAATTTATTTTATAACCAATAACCAAGTATTATTAAAAGGACTAAGTGTTATTTTGAGATTTAAACTCTACATTTTGTTAGTAGAAGTCAAACTTTTACGAGTTAAACCATGAGATATGGTTTGTTGGAAGCCTACTATTAAAGTTAGATGGTTCATATTGTAAAGAATTGACTTGAGCATAACAATCTTTTAAAACAAGGTTAACTAAAAAATAAGGTTAGTTTAGTTAATGTTTGAAATTGGAGTTTTTTTTATAAATAAAATGACGACGATGATGATGAACAATGATGATGACCATGATGGTGATGATGAGGGTGATGATGATGATGACCATGGTGAGGATGGTGATGATGATGATGATGGTGACAATGGTGACGATGAGGATGATGATGGTGATGATGATGATGATGATGATGATGACGGTGACGATGAACAATGATGATGATGATGATGGTGATGATGATGATGATGAGGATGATGATGGTGGTGATGATGAGGATGAGTATGATGACTATGATGATGAGGAGGAGGATGATGATGATGATGGCGATGATGGTGATGAGGAGGAGGAGGATGACTACGATGATGATGATAATGATGACAATGATGATGATGATGATGATGAGGGTGGTGATGATGATGATGAGGAGGAGGAGGAGGAGGATGATGGTGATGATGATGATGATGATGATGAGGATGAGGGTGGTGATGATGATGAGGATGATGATGATGATGATGACGATGAAGATGATGATGAACAATGATGGTGATGATGAGGAGGATGATGACTATGATGATTATGATGAGGATGAGAGTGATGATGATGATGATGATGATGATGAGGATGAGGGTGATGATGATGATGATAATGATGAGGCTGAGGAGGAGGAGGATAGTGATGATGATGAGGATGATGGTGACGATGAAGATGATGATGAACAATGATGGTGATGATGAAGAGGACCATGATATGAATAAGCTATAACGCATATGTGTTATTTTAAAATTAAAAAAATCAATGGGAATAAGGTTTGGCATTATGTTTGGAAATAGCTTTGGACTACCAAACCTATTGGCTAGGAAAAATAAACCAGGGCTATTGCTGGTCTTTTAGAACTCTATTGATATGCTCAGTTTAGATGGAGTGTTTTGCTATGACATACACAATACTTTTTTATGAAAATATAGAATATTGTAGAGTACGATCTTACGATTCTGAGTATGTAATTTTTTCCTTCAAAACTATGTTCTATTTATTTATAATTATTTTTCTAAATGACACACATCGGTTTCCAAAAATAGATACATCGATTATTTGTTATATAACTTTTGATTTCCATCACCATTTCCCAATAAAACTATATGGTTCACTAGACGAGATCAAGCTCTACAATCTTATATTTAGAAATCAAGGATTTCATTAATTTTTTCCCCTAAAGTGTTGCACCCGCACATAACGTTTTAATTTCAAGCTTTTGTGACTTCAATAATTAATAATAATAAAAAATAATTCATGAAAAATTCTGAATAAATAGTGTTGCACTAGGCCCATATGTCATTTATATGTCTGCAAGATTTTATCCCAAATTGACATCATTTACCTTATATATTGCTGCACCTCCACAAACATATATGTTAAGATGTGTTGAAAATATGAAAAGCCAATTTCACAGAAACTAATTTTATAATCATTTACACACATTTTCTCTTCATAAATGCTATATATTATGAAATATGATTCAATTACCTATCTTTTCTCTTTTTACTTCATCTTCAAATAAGTTAGGGAAGTACCCCTAATTGTCACCTAAAGTCAGAGTTTTCCATTTATTCCAGTATTATGTGGCATCTAAAGTGTCTTTAAAGGAGTCCATGATTGTGCATTAGCCCAAAGAGCACATCATAACTTTAAGTTCTTTCATTGTGATGCTAAGGAAAATAAGAGTAAACTAAATTATTTTTCATAGAATTTTGACATTTGACATGGCACTTATTAAATGTCAAGCTCAAGGATTTGGATCCTCCACCTTTGGTGCTATTTCATATGATGAAACTTTATACAACCATTGTTGATAGAGTATGGATATAGACTAGTGAATAGAGGAGGTACATAATGTTATAGGAGTTAAACAAGGATGGCTAGTTTTCCCTACACTTTTTGGACTTTCTATTGGTGAGCCAAAAGGAATCACATTAAATTCATTGGGTACCTCATATGGTTTCTTTCTCTTCAGAGTAGACCCCCATCATTATTTTTCTAATTGCAAATGATAGTATATTCATGTCTCATTTAGTTTTAGTGAGGGGTCTCTAAAGTCAATTTGACATCCTATATTTCTTCTGTGACAACTCATTAACATCAAATTCAAGGTAGATAACATCTTGAAAATGGAGGAAAGAAATGTGATTCTTACTTATAAAGGTGAGAAGCTTGAGGTAGTCTTTGCTTATGTATATTTTGGGGTCCTCTTCTTTGCACCATGCTTTAGCCTGACTTTAGTTGTAGAGGATGCACTAAGCAAGGGATATTTATTTTTCACCACTCTTGAAAATATATGTTTTAAGCTTCAGTGTCAAGACATTCATTTGATTGAATTTCCTACTCTTTCAATCATTGGTCACACCTACTCTCTTGTATGGGTGTGATGTTAGGGATCCATACCTTTAGGGACTATATTGAAATGCAATAGAAATCATTTTTGTCATAATGTTATCAAAACATATTCATGACAAGAGCTAATTTCTTAATTATATCACTTTTGCATAATATAGATGATAGATAATGGTTTTATAATTTATTAAATTCTTGCACCCAAATCATGTAGGGAGGAATCATAAAGTGGGACTGATTCAAGTTTGTATGTGAGAGTATCTTCCTTGCTTCACCTCACTTACTTGGTTATTAACATAACACCACCGCATAGTTTTTTAATGGATTCTATTGATCTCTACAAGAGAGAAATAAACAAGGGTATTCATTATCATACTTTCATAGCCTACTTTCTGTAAACATTGTGTAATACTAGAGATCTACTTTCTCCCAAACATTCAAACTACTTAGACTTATATCTCCATTCTCCCACCAAATTCACATTGAGACAAATCACCATTTTTCTTGGGAGAATCGTATTTTCCAATTTTGCTTCTTAGCCTGTGAAACTAAGGACCACTTTAATATATTTTAATGCTCTCCCTACTACCATATTAGAGTATGATTACATTGTCTCTTTTGAGATTCATTTAGTTCTCTCTAGATAATCATGGTTTAAGAGGACCAAATATGCTTAGCTTTTTTAGTCTAAGAGACAATCATGGTTTAAGAGGACCAAATATGCTTAGCTTTTTTAGTCTAAGAGAGGTTTGATCTTTGTTAATAGCCCTTACTAAATCCTAACTTCCTAGGTCGATATGCACTCTGTCGATTCCCTCTTATTTCTATGAGCCTAACACCAATGGGAAGAATCCACATGGTCAACTTCTAAGATCACATGATAGAAATGCAACACATCATAGATCTAATCACCGCCATGATCTATTTCTCATCACACATTTCTGTGTGGCCTTTAATCTTAAAAATGCTACTACATAGAAACATTACATAGAAACATTCTTGGCAAATGAAACTCCTTTTTAAGCTTTTTCATTGTTCCTCATTAAATTGGACACATATCTCTCAATGAATTTTTAATTTTTAAATATTTTTTCATTGAAATGTGTTTTCACCTTCCCCTTTCCACATCTACATATTGTTAACTTATTCGTTATAATGCCATGAAAAACTATGCGTTTTAGTAGGCATTGATATCTAAATTAAATTAAATTTATAATGGATATTTTCTAATTGTAAAGTGAGAACGTAGTTAAAGAATACAAAGAGATATTACATATTCATTATTGTAACTAGACATATAATACTCCATTATTAAAATTTATTCAATTGTAGAAGGGTTGATTGACCATCCATAACCAAGATATGGGAAAAGACTCCTGCCATGAGTAATAACAAAGGTAAATATTGAATTGTTGGATTAAAGGGGGTTGCAAAATATAAGAACGTTGAAACTTGTAACCCTCAATGTCTTTCTCAGATGAACGAACATTACTTATATTTCTTCTTGTGAGGTAGTTAATTGGAAGTCCAACTTTCAACTTAATATTTCCAAGGGGAGAAAATCTGCACATTTTCCTTCTTGCTTTATGAAAGACCTTGTTTTCCTTCTTGCTACATGAAAAACCTTTAATCAATATACACAACAAAACTTATATATAAATATGCCTCTAAAACAATACAAGTTCTTATTTGTTGAGGGTAAGCATCTAACTCCATTAGAGGAAATTTCAACTCAAAATGGGCCTTTTAACTTTGATTCAAATTCCATGTCATCATGTGTTAGCCAATGAAATTACTTTAAATTTGAAATACCGTAGGTATTAAACACTTTTTTAATATAAATTTGGGGATAGGTATCATAAAAATAACTGCTTTTTCTATTTGTATTTTCTACATATCTCCTCGTGTTTTTACTCAAATTTTGATCGGAGAGGTCGTTGGATGTGGAATTTAATTCATGTTTTTTTCAAGTATTTCTTGTTTTTGGGGTAGTGGGGTCCGTCAAAAGTATGCCGAGTGGGTAAATTCCGCATCCAACGAGCTCTTCCGGTCGAAATTTAAGTAAAAACATGGGGAGATATGCCAAAAATACAAACAAAAAAATAGTTTTTCCTTCAAAATTAATAAATATTATTTTATTATTTTAACTATTATTTTATTAATTCTTTTTAGGAGACCCATTTTGACTTGAAATTTCCTCTACTGACTTATAACTATTGAGAAAAAAATATTTTGAAGATGAGAAAAAAAACATAGAAATCAAATAAAAATTTAAAAGAAATTATATTGAATTTAACGATAAAAAAGGTAATAACTTACTATTTAATGCAAAGTTGAGGGGCTTGGTAAACTTGCACTCAATAAATTAAGCTTTCAATGTGAATATTCACATTACAACTTTTATTCAATAATAAGATTGCCAATTTTTGAGGTGTTTATTAAAATATATATGATTTTTTTTCTATGTAAATGTAAATTATGATATGCAACAAAAGAAAGAAACCATATTGTTGTAGGCATGTCTTATTTGCATTTGGAGATTTTTTTGATCTTCTTTGATCCCTTTGGTCTCCCACTTTGATTCAATTTAATTCAATGAATACATAAAAAAGGTAATTATTTAATTTATATAACTAACCAATAATAAACCTTCAATTAAATAAAACTCCCTTTCAATTTTATTAATAGACCATCTCTACATACTTTAATACAAAAAATATAGGTTGTTTATGCAATCTCCACAAACAACCTTTCAATTTTATTAATAGACAATCTCTACATACTTTAATACAAAAAATATAGGTTGTCCATGCAATCTCCACAAACAAGACCAAAACTTAATAAATGTAAGTTAACTAATTTTGAAACACGTGCTTTAGCTTGGGACATTTACATCTGGGACGTTGTTGTGGGACTTAGATACAACTATGAGCTCAACTTCATTAATGATAAAATTATTAGCTTAATT
This sequence comes from Pseudotsuga menziesii, assembly GCA_001517045.1. NCBI lineage: Eukaryota > Viridiplantae > Streptophyta > Pinopsida > Pinales > Pinaceae > Pseudotsuga > Pseudotsuga menziesii. The sequence goes on from LPNX010498634.1 coordinate 117,772, forward strand.
CCAATAGTAAGACAAAACATGGTAATAAAAAACTTTTAGATGAACATGTAGTAATTAAAAACTATTAGATGAACATGTAGTTGTACTCCATTGTAGTAGGCAATGTGTATATAAATATGAATAAAAAGGGGTGAGAGTTCTCAAAAGTTTAATTTATAAGGCTAGGCTTATTGAGAACATATTAATCTTATTAATATAATTATTGTTAACAACAACTAAAATTAAAAAAAAATTGAATTATTGACAAGCATTTTAAGTAAATAAGTTAAATCAACTTACATTGATAAAGTTAATAATAATTATCCTCTTACCCATTAACCACTTAATTATAATAATAAACCTTACCAAAGCACTGGAAGACAAAAACCTATCTTCAAATTCAAAAAGCCTTATAATACTCTATTAAAAGATCTTAACAAAATTTAACTTGGAACATTCACATCCGGGGACATTCACATCTTGAAACATTCAAGATTTAAATAAAAAAACATAGATTATGATGTGGCCTAGCCATACTCTATAAATTCAACTCAATATATCTTCCCTTCCAGCACAAAACAGAAAGAGAGTGCCTGTAAGCCCGAGTTTTCGTAAGAGTCGAAGCGCCTTTAGAAATGACGATGAAGAAAGTAGTATATGCCAGCCTCCTCCTTGCTAACTATTTCATGCCAAGTAGGTCTCCATATTCATCACACTATTACTATAATCATAAATGTGTCTGGATATATATATGTCTGTATTAATGCCTAGCTTATTAACTCAGGAGGCAACCAGCACCGCCCCATTAGACAATGAGGAGGCAACCACGCACAACTCCCTGCCTAAGAATTTTCGTAAGTTCCAGTGGATATATTCACTGGCTGTATATTCAACATTTATTACTATCGCACTGCATTGCTATTGCTATTTCTAGGTAGTTGGTTGTATAAAGTGGATGTATCATGTCTGGTTGTTAACAGTTCTTGTCTGTTTGTTAACAGAGTGCTGTAATAGGTGCGAGGGTTGTATTCCCAACGAGCACTATGGAAACCAGGACGATTGCCTCTGCTACAGGGAAATTGAGAGCCCCTGAGCTCCAACCAGTGGTTTTCGTAACATTTTTATAAAAGCATCTCGGCTACTCCTCCTGTGTTAGGAAAACTAGTAGTAGTAATAAGAATAGCTTCCAGCTTCCGACATTTTAGGGGCCAGTATCAGGTTTTAGGTTTTGATTAGGTTAGGGCAATATATCCACATGGATTTTATTAAATAATATGATAATGTAATGAAGTATTATTAAATAAGATGATAATATGATGAAGTATTATTAAATAATATGATAATTTGATGAGTAGTCTCTCTGTTAGGGATTTTGGTGTGATTTTTAATAAGAATTTTGTGATTTTTTTTTTAAATTTTAATTTTGAAGTGTTGGATTCAACATCATTAAATATCTTCAATTTTACTAAGATTATGCAAATTTAACAATTATCATGTTGTTATGAATTGTAATCTCAACAGTTTATTATAGTCAATGATGCATTAATTGGTTCGTTAATCAATATACCTAAAATATGTTTATCATCTTTTTACTTCTCTTTTTTAATCTTTAATACATACCTTTTCAAAAATTAATATAAAATTTCTAAATTATTATGTAAAAAACAAACCAAAAAAACTCACAAAAGATCCAAAATATCCATGACTACTCATTTAATTTTAGCTGATTGTGTTTTGATTATCTATTTCTTTCTGGTTTTTTCTTTTAAAAAATTAATATAAAATTTCTAAATTATTCTGTAAAAATCAAACTAAAATAACTCACAAAAAGATTGAAAACATGCATGACTACTCATTTAATTTTAGCTGATTATGTTTTGATTATCTATTTCTTTCTGGTTTTTCTGAAATATTGCAATGTGCTCACTCTAAACTCTTGATGGAATCATGCTCGTTTAAAAATTGTATATAATAATAATATGTCTTCAATAGATAAATGTCACGGATGGAATATACGCTGCTTTTAGATTCTTGCAATATCCATTTATTACTTATAACACCAGTGTCCTTCATAACATTTTAAACATCCAATAATAAATAATTTTTGAAACCATTATTTATTTAAAAATTATTTATTTTCTTTCTTCACGTACTTTCTCAAGTAATATTAAATACATATATATATGCACACAACAAAACATTCTAAATCCCTTGAATTCATGCCCATATCGCAGCACTTTGAAATTCATTTTGGACATATACTTTTTTAAATAACATAATCAAGCTTGACCTTATGCTATTTCGTTTTTCGTTTTTCACTTATTATAAAAGTGTGAGAAGAATAAGCATAAAATGTTAGTAAATTTCAAAGACTTATCTTATAAATCTCAAATGGTATTATAAGTGGATAATGAAAATACAACGCTTAAACATAATATAAACCAAAATAACAAAGTAATAATATAAACAATTAAACATAAAATGTTATTACATTTCAAAAACTTACCTTATAGATCTCAAATGGGATGATAGGTGGATAATGAAAATACAACACTTAAACATAATATAAACCAGAGTAACAAAGTGATAATATAAACAACAAAGTGATAATATAAACACTTAATGTGTTTAGTGGTTATTTTTTAAAATTTAAGTCAATGTTTAAAAGTGTCATTGTGTTTTAAGTCAAATTATTGAAATTTTTATTTAAAAAATATCATAATGTTGTTGAAAAATAAGATACCCAATTTAAAGAATTGTTTTTTTTAATTCATTATCAAAATCATTAATTAATTATGTACTTATTTAACTATTTACTATAAAATTTAAAAATTTATTAAATTATATATATATATGTATATTAATAATTTAATTAAATATTATATTTTATTATAATTTTTATGTTTTATAAATTATAATTTGTTAATTTTTAAATATTATTTATAATAGATCCATAATTTAATAGCACTATGTTTGAAACATCCAATAATAAGCACTTTTTGAAACCATTATTTATTTTAAAATTAATTATTTTCTTTCTTCACGTACTTTCTCAAGTAATATTAAATACATATATGCACACGACAAAACATTTTAAACATCCAATAATAAGCACTTTAAACATTTTAAACATCCAATAATAAGCACTTTTTGAAACCATTATTTATTTTAAAATTAATTATTTTCTTTCTTCACGTACTTTCTCAAGTAATATTAAATACATATACTATGCACACGACAAAACATTCTAAATCCCTTGAATTCATGCCCATATCGCAGCACTTTGAAATTCATTTTGGACATATATCTTTTTTAAATAACATAATCAAGCTTGACCTTATGCTATTTCGTTTTTCACTTATTATAAAAGTGTGAGAAGAATAAGCATAAAATGTTAGTACATTTCAAAGACTTACCTTATAAATCTCAAATGGTAGTATAGGTGGATAATGAAAATACAACGCTTAAACATAATATAAACCAAAATAACAAAGTGATAATATAAACAATTAAGCATAAAATGTTATTACATTTCAAAAACTTACCTAATAGATCTCAAATGGTATGATAGGTGGATAATGAAAATACAATGCTTAAACATAATATATAATATAAACTAGAGTAACAAAGTGATAATATAAACAACAAACTGATAATAGTGGTTATTTTTTTGCTCAAACATAATATATAATATAAACTAGAGTAACAAAGTGATAATATAAACAACAAACTGATAATAGTGGTTATTTTTTAAAATTTAAGTCAATGTTTAAAAGTGTCATTGTGTTTTTATAAGTTAAAATTATTGAATTTTTTATTTAAAAAATATCATAATGTTGTTGAAAAATAAGATACCCAATTTAAAGTATTGTTTTTTTCTAATTAATTATCAAAATCATTAATTAATGATGTAATTATTTAACTATTTACTATAAAATTTAAAAATTTATTAAATTATTTATATATATATATGTCTATATTAATAATTTAATTAAATATTATATTATAATTTTTATGTTTTATAAATTATCATTTATTAATTTTTAAATATTATTTATAATAGATCCATAATTTAATAGCACTATGTTTGAAAAAGTATAAATGAGGTTAATAAAATTTAGATATTTATAGATAGTGGTGATTATCAATGTCAAATTATGGATAGTTAGTTTTAGTCTAAGATTTGTTAAATTGGTTTATTATCATAATATTTCCATGAAATAATACATCAAGAACAAGGTGCTATATATGGAATGCTTGAAAGACAACATGATTCTTGTTATTATTGGAATACCTAGTTCTAAAGAAAATTGAATTTTTGTTTCATATGAATCCTTTTATGCAAAGGGCATGGCTTGGATATGAGAAAAATGAATTTTTGTTTCATATGAATTCTTTTATGCAAAGGGCATGGCTCACATATGCCTCATTTGCACATAAGCTCCTTATCTAGAAACTTATGATTTTTAAAGATCACTATGGATACATATAATTGGTTTAGGCAATCTTAAGTGTAAGAAAGAATCAAGTACATATACACAATGTTCCATAGGATGGGTGGAAAGACATAATTTCTTATTGATATAGCAAAAAGTTTAACATCGATGAGAGGGTTTTCTAAAATGAAGATTGTTTGATAGATAAAAATTCTTTGGTCAATGCAACCACCTTGAAGCAGGTTCTTTAAGGATGTGAAATGTTAACTCAATAAGAAACCATTATATTGTGAGACCTATTTTAGTATCTATATTTTAAAACTATTCTAAACATGAGAGAAGCAAAGCCAATTGTCGTCTCCTTATTCAAAATAGTGGAAGTTGACAATAAGCAACAAGGGAACTCATGGTGATGGAAGTATATTGTCATATGGGATAAATATCAAGATGCCTAACTGTAAATATCTATAAGATAGCACATTTGGTCTCTACAAATGAATCCCTCATAGATCAGAACTTGAATAAAGATAAACTTTTACATCCTTATATTGAAAATATCAAGACAACGAGATTTGCATTTCATTAATCAAGACATTCACATATATAGAAGATAGAAAAATTATACCTTTGAATATAGGGTACCCACTTTCATCGCAAAAAAAGAACACAAGCGCTACAAATCAACAACCCACATGAGATTTAAAAAACACGCATGTGTTCATGGTTCGACAATTGCCAAACCTCCACACAAGGAACCACATGGATAAATAAGTGTATGTGCATTATTAACACATTCACGTTTTCAAAGCACACACACGCTAATAATGTGCACATGTTGTTAACACAGGCGTGCTCCTTTGTGTATTAAAAAATAGGCCACAACCCATTTCCTTCCCATTCTATCTCATTTCCATGGTGATCGTAGCTTCCATGGTGCCAATACGAACACATGCACACCTTCTCCGCCTATCAAGTAACTGACTCGTCCATCGAAGTAATTTTCTTCTTAACTAAATTGTAAATGGATCATAATTTAAACAAAATCATTATGTTTACATGCATATTGTCTCTCCTCCATCACAATGGCAGAAAACTGGGATCGAACCCATAAATAAACAACAACCTTAAGGATAAACCAAGCACACAAAACCCTAAACAAAATCTAGAAGCAAACATTAACCCCGAGAAGAACCCAACCACAGAAATCCAAATTAACCAACATTTAAACCAATTAAGAACTTGGTTCAAGAGCTCAAAACCACAAGGGAGCCATTGAGAATATATTTAGCCACATCCATTAATAGCATCATTTCCTCTATTGATAATACCCATAGTCAATTGTTGAGAATAACTGACTATAGAGCCACGATGAGACAATTCTATCCATTGGTCTCAATAAATATCAAATCAAATATTTAAACATTTCAAAACAAACTATTGTTAATTTTTTCATTGACCCTAGGATTGACCAACCCCATGATCCACGCAAAAGGATCCTTTGCATGGATTGGTGCACATATGATCCATGGAAACAAAACTAGATGATTCGATGGCTTATGGTTTTTTACAAACCTCCTTGCAACAATAAGGATGTTCCACTATATTTTCTTCATAAACTATATGTTGAGTTCGTGTTGGGTCTCCACTTCAACTACTAATTTAACATTAGTGAGTTTTAGGGGGTTGGACTTGGACCTACCTAGGATCGACCAACATTAAAGTGTAACCCAATGAGAGGGACACCTTCTCCTAGGAATATGGCTACCCCTCGCTACCCCACATATAACTTAATTAGTAGATCTCCTAGCTGACACTGCCACTACCTTACCACAACTTATACATATAGTATTGCAACACAATTAATTTATGGTGTCATCTAGACATGACCCATCAAAGTAGTGTGGAGGACCCTTAGGTGTAGGTCTTTTAGGTCCCATTAATCATGGACCTTCCATGACAACCAATTAGACAAAGGATTCTTTCGAAAATTGAGCATTACCCCATTGGTGCAATCACATTAAGCATACTTGCTATGGCCCGATGAAGGATCATGCACAAGATAGTTTTTAGTCTAAGGTTAGTATGATTTGTAAATGGTAGTAAATCATTGAGTGTATTCTTAATTATACAATTGACAATTATTACATAAACATTGCTTAAATTATTTATATGTAACTGATATTTTTTGGCATGTACAATTGTTCTGAGATGAAACAATTGCATTAGGGTGGGACAATGTTACTACTCCCGACCTTGATTCTTTCATGGTAGCAACAAAGGATATTGCATCACCTCACATAAATGCATTTAAATGAGTACAAATGATTGTAGGATTTAAAAATTGATTTAGTTTCTATTTTCAAAGTTATTTATGGGAAGTCAATCTTAATGTTATTGTATTTCTAAAGCATATGTCTCCACCGAGGCTAACTAGATCACCCCTCATCCAGGTAAGATGTGTGAAATTAATTATATATTTGATTTGAAATTCATTGTCTTTGTATGCTTAATTTACATGTTTTATACTAACTATGAAGCATATTACCTATGATTACACATGTGCCATGTTTGACCATACCCACGTATCCCTCCCTATATTCTACTTAGTCCATTTTTTCCACAATTCACATCGAGTCATCTGAGTAGGCACCCAACCCCCATCATTGGCATACCCATTTCACACTTAGGTTGATGACATCCCTTGTACAACCAATGGGATTATATCACATGCCACAACCATATACTCTTATGGTTCCCCCACTTATCCAATATTCACCAACCCACCATCTTTCATCTCCTTATTACACCCACAACTGCAATCCCATCCCCTACACCCACATCATCTCCATCCATTGCACTTGCAACATCCCCCACTCATGAACCTACATAAATCCCCACCCATATACATACATAATCCCCTTCCCCCATATCTACATCATCCCTCTCCAATGTACCTACATCACCCCCCTCCCCCACCATTGCCTTAGAGCAAATTTTCTAGCCTAGTGCTCCACTTCCTAGCCAGGAAGGGAAATATACCGCAATGCCTTAGATTTTCATGGTGAGATTTATAATTTCATTAAAATATTATAGAGCATGAAATAAATTCATAAAATAACGCATTTTGATTTTTATGTATTAATTGATTTTTGTAATTATTGTCGGGAGCCATTGTTAACAAGATTGGATCAAGGAGATGTGAAACCCCATTACAATATGTTGTCTCGTCTAAGGTGAGTAGTTGATATCTGAATTCTAATTGTAATAACTGGCAAAATGTGGGAAGATTGATATGTTGTTGTTTTCCTTTCATAGCCCAAAGAGATGCAGGAAGGCTCAAGCTTCCTCCATCTCAAAGAGGAGGAAGATGTATTTTGGAGATGAGTTTGGGGTTGTCCAGGGTGTCCAGGGTGATTTAGACACCCATTATGTACCTTAGCCATGATGTCACATTTTGAACAAGATATGTTTATTTGTGTCTAGGTCATGAGCTTCCCTTATTCCATTTTTGGGCATGAGCATCCATTATATGTATTGGGAACAACATGTTCCAGTTTCAATAAAATGTATAGTTGGACATATTTCCAATACAAATACATGACTTTCATACAGTGTATATGACAACATGTTTATCCATTTTTACATTAATGACAAGGATTTGATGATATATATTATGAATGTTAAATTTTTCATGGTGAATGTAATGCGTTATTCTTAGATTGATTAACACTAATATCTACTAATGGGAATGAATGGCTAGGAGGATTATAAAAGGTACATGTTTTCTTGATAAATTGCTTATATGTTTTTAAGGAATCTATTTAAGGAAAGAGAACTAAATACACATGTTTACTTGAGAAATTACTCATGTATTTCAATTCTCAACCTTTTCCAATCAATGTATTGTTGAAGATTATTTTCTAGATCCATCACATAGGTTTATAAAGTATTGATGTTTCAGAACAAACTGATGTGGTCCATCATCAAGATAAAATAGAAAATATGAGGAATTTATAATTGAAATGGTAAAGATAAATAGATTGACTAATCCCAGAAAAATTGACAAAGGAGGAAAGCCCAAAAAAGGAAAGACAACCTCAAACAAAAACCCTTAAAAAAAAATTAGAAATATAATAAAACAAAGAGGGTTATTAACAAAGGGAAATCAAATGAAAATAAAATAAAATAAACAAAAAGAATGAATAAAATAGCATAAGTATAAAAATATAGCAAGAAGAAATTGAGAAAAATATTTTATTTAAAAGAAAATAAAGAATATATATATATATATATATTATTAAAACAAAATAAAAAAAGATATAATAGAATCAAGGAGCAAAATAATAAAAAGGAATTAAAACAAACAAGAAAATGAGTTTTATATATACACACAAACTTATTAAAAATATATAATATATAGAAAAATTATAAAGAGAAATAAGAAAATGAAAAATGAAAAATAAAGACAAAGATAAAACATAAACAAAATAATAAAGGGAAGAGAAAAATAGAAAAGGAATATATATATATATATATCTATAAAGAAGAGGGGAGAAAACAACAACATAGAAACTATAGAAAAAGGAGACAACAAGGGAACCAGAAGGAGGACGAACATGTTGAATTGAGTTACATGGAGAAAAACATGGGGACTAAGGTGGGTGTCAAACTAATGCTAGTCATCCATCCATCATTGCTGTTGAGATTATTGGCATGTTTTTCAATTTTAATGGCTTCCTTGATTTTTTGGTTAAAGTAGTAATCTTTAGTAGATAGGATTTCAACATCTTCAATGCAAATGTGATGTTTGGTCTTATCTGAATGTTCACCAAGAGGATATGAACATGAGCAGTTACATTTGATGTCAGTGGCGTGTTCATGAAACCTAATTTTGAAAGCATACTAGTTTTAATTCTTTCTCTAGTTAGTTCATCTATTTATCCTTACCTTCCCAATCAGAAATTCCTCATCCTTTCTATCTTATCCTGATGATGGACCACATTGGTTTAGTGTGAAATGTCAATATTTTGTGAACCTATGCGATGGATCTGGAAAATGATCTTCAACAAATTTACCCATGTGTTTAAGGAATTCTACAACTAGGGTGTAAAGGAATTCAATGTAACACACCTAAAAATCATACACAATTTTTTTTTACATGTGTTAGTTTTTCCTTTACTTTAGCAACATTCTATGTTTATTTTACTGTTGGCTCTAATATCTGGTATCATGTTGTTTACGACAAGAATTGCTGATGAAAAATATGGCTCTGTCCTTCTAGAACCTTCATCCATACTCCTTCAGGTGATGTACTTTGTTTAATTCTATTTATTTAGAAGTTTGTCTTTGAGTTAGGATGGCCTAGCCTAAGCCATGGGAGACTATACCTGTCTTGACCTGGCCTTCCATTTACCTTTATTGTTCGCTTACATGGCCTTGGAAATACCAAATATGTAACCACCTGCCCCTAAGTATGAGACTTAGGGTTTGTACAAGAATGTTTCTCCATGCCAAGATTTGTATATGATTTGAATAAAAAGGACAAGGTTCTTTGCTCAAAATGGAACCTTATGGTTTTAAGGAAATAAAAGAGGCCCTAGACCTCCATGGTGTAAATATTGTCATGAATATTTTATCGTTTTCAAACCTCTTTAAACATGCTTATACTATTTTTTTTATGCTATAAAAACGTTCCATGCTATAATTAACAAGGGGGTCAAGGAACTTGTTTAATCCTTGTGCTAAGGTTATGGTTATGCATAATATAGATATTTAAATGTTTTATGTTTTTCCTAAATCTTATGTTAAGACTTTCCTGAACCTTATGGAAGGGGTATAAGGATATCCATGACCACGATGGAAATAGTCCATAACCCAAGGTTTAAAGGTTTGCACCACATGTTAATGTATTACGGTTTGTACCAGGGTTGACTTGCAGGTTTTATGGTTTTTTTTGGCATATGATTCAATTTTTGATCCCGCGTTGATTTATGACATGGTTTGTTTTTAGTGCATTATCAAAGAATTGGATTTGCAATTCTTTGTTGTAATTAAACTGACCACGTAATTAATAGGAACTTTTGGGTTGTAATGATACATGGCCTGGCCGCGAGTTAACAGCGTAGCCAGGTCCACAAGGTAGTATAGGACTCTATCCTGCCTTACACCTGGATGGTGATAACAATGAGTTGTGATAGGGTTTTGTAAAGGCCTCCACTTGGTCTGAGGATTGCATTGATGTTTGTTGTTTTTTTGAAAGTCGGTCGAGAGCCAAGCTTTGCAAATATGTTGGTTCCTTCCACGGGATTTGGATCGTGTTTACTGGTTCTGGTTCTTTCCGAGGTGGCGAGTACTCTGGAGTTTTTACCTATTTGATGGCCCGTTCAGCCCAAGCTCCAACATACCCTAGAAAATGACCATCTAGTGCAGGGTTTGCACACAACTACATTTGAATAAAATATCTGACGGCATCAACCGACGACACTTTGAAATTTGGGCTTCCGGTTAGATTTTACTTATGATAAAATGCATTTTTTTTCCTAGTGGTCCGATACCCGTCGAATTTTCAACACCCAATAAACATGGTCATTGGATTTTTGACACTAATTGGAAATTAAATATAAATCTTATGGATCGCCAGTTTATAAATTTCATGGATTGTGGCTAGTTTCGCTACTATACCCAGTTACCAGGTTCCACAGGAGATGTTTGGTCCCCAGAGGGCATATTGGGTTGGGTGTATGAATTGAATCTCAGCAATCCCTATGGCACACACTGGGGTTCCTCCTTATCCTACGCATAATTTCTACTCTTTTCCATTACTTTAAGTATTGCATTTGGTAGCTGCAAAGCCCTCTACCTCATGGATAGTTTATCTGGTTACCATAGGCAACAATCTCATAGCCACTCAATGGTAGAACTCTAGTCAGTGCAAGAAACTCTAGGAAGTGCTAGAAACACCTGCTTGCAAAACCTTCTGTATAGTTGCTTTACCTCCAACATGCCCACCCACAACTCCACTATGACATTCCCAAAGAATATCAAGCCTTTCATGGTCTAAGACACATCGGTGAAGAATGTTGTCTGTTTCGAGCTTGCATAGTTGTCTTGCGATGAGTTGATAGTTAGCGGCTCTAACAACCATATGACTCTTCTGAGTGGTAGAGTAGTTAGCAGGGAAGGTGATTATCATACAGCAAGAGACAGAGTAGGGAGAGGAAGTCGTCCCAATAATAGAGCCATCCATACTTTGCAATGAGCTATCGACCTGAAAGGAATGTCGACTCACGTCCCAGGCATCGAAGGACATACATTTTTTTCTTCTCATGGATTCCCAATCCCTATACGGAGTTGGAAAGTTGTGAGAACAGAACCATGAGAAACCCCCTTTTATGCTTGCTCTGCCCTAAATTTACAAACAAGCCCGATCGACTTCTATATGATCTCAATCAAGCGGGTTCAATGATTGATGGAGATAGGGCTTTTGGGTAAACCCGAAATTGAACTGGTGGAAAATGAGCTCGATCTGGGGAGATAAGGTCCATCTCACCTAACGTTACTCAATGGTTTGATGGGTTCATAGGCATATTTTTTCCATGGAAGCAATCAAGATTCAATACATCTCTCTATTCATTGAATACTCATTCATTTTTTGTTTTTTCAATCCGTTAGCTTACGCTTTTTTAATTTTATTTGCAACTTGGTTCCACAGAAGTGGGGTTGAAAACAAAATAGGGAATCATACTGGCAGTGGAAAAGCGCATCACATCACCTTTGTTGTTTCAATTCTTTATTCAATCTATTTGTTTGCGTTCTATGTCTGTTGTTATAATAGTAATTATAGATCCACAAAATGAAATATGATATAACCCTAAACCCTAAAATTGTAACCCAAGGGTGGAACCAAACCCTAGAAGACTAAAGAGACCTGGCTTCTTTAATTGAAAATTAACATTGTGCTAACCTTTGTACTATTTTCAATTCCTATTTAAATTCTCGGACCATCAATAATGATATCAATGTTGAAATATTGAATGTTGTCAGAGATATGCATCACATATTTCCAAGGATAATCCTGGGTGGGGAGGTGATTTCATATATGCAAGGGTTATGATGCCATCTATGTTCCAAGTATCAAGAACACTCCACAATAAAAGGTCTCCACAAGCATTAATACTAGGACATCCAAATCTCTATCAACATGTAAGAAAATGTGATAAAAATCACATGTGGATACCCATGCAAAATGAGGGGTAGCATTTGGCTCTAGCTGCAGGATATGTAATATCATGAGAGTGCATGAGAACCTCGGATTCTATGAAATGGACTTGTTAGCAATTATCATCAATGCAAGAAAACCAAAAAACCATGTGGTAGGATGGATAATCTCAACATCCCTAAACACCACATCACATCCAAAATTTCTATCATCGTCATTTTTTTTTAGAACTGGCTTTACAAGTAAGGAACAAGTCATTAATTCCAAAAGATTATTAGCTACTCTAATATTCATGCAAGAGCTTATTCATTCTCCTACCTACCTACTCTAGTAAATGAACAAGATCTTGCTAGGTAAAGTCAAATATCCGATGAAACCACCTTAGCATCTCATCCATCACATGGTTTCTTCCATCGTGCTTGGTGATGGACCAAGACAAGACAACATCTACCATGAAATGAGTACATGTTTTAATCTTCATAACAATAGGGATAAACTTAAACATGAGAACATAGGCATGTGAATTGTCATCAACATCCTCAAACCCTTGCCAAGAATAACAAGTCTTTCCACAAGCTCTCTCTATCCAAGATTGGATAAGGCTTATCAAAAGTAGATTGTTGTAAATGACTATCAAAACCTAAGATAAAAATAACATGCTGCCCCATGTCATTTCCAACACCTAAACAAGAGTCATTTCCAACACCTAAACAAGAGTGATTAACTAAAAGACTCAATGCAAAATCCATACTTTTGGAAATTCTCTGTATAAAATCGATGACTAAACATCCCCAAGAAATGATGCAAATCAGCATGAACAAAAGCATTACATTGCTGGAAATATCTCTGCAAGAATTACTCAAAATACACCCTAGGAGAGGGAGTACAATGCTCCGCCCAAAACCTATAATAATAACACCCTTTTTCTGCCCCAAATCAAGATAACGACCAGCATTGATTATTGAAGGATATGGCTAGAAATGCCTATCAAAACCTGCATAAACAATACCTTCTTTCTGCCCCAAATCATCATCAAGACCAACATCAATCTCTGGAAAACATGGCTGGGAATGATGCCCCTTATTTTCCCTAGAATAGGGCAAACAAATATAGCCCAAACTTTCCCTTGAAAAAAGAAAACGCTTATGTTCCAAACTTGAAAATAAGACATCATCTTGCTGCTCCAAATATGCAATAATATCTAAAGAAGATGGCTGGAAATGATCGACCAAGTCTGCCCTAAAAGAGAGCCACAAGGCTTCCCCAAATATACATAAAAAATCCTCTCATGCTACTCCAAATATGTAGTACTAGCATGTTGATATGGTTGAAAATATTCATCACTTTCAACACTAGAAGTATCATAAATAGGATCTCCAAACTATCTCCAAGTATCTTCATTACAAGCATACTTTACTTCTAGGAAAATATCATCCATAATATAAAAATTATCATCTATAGTATGATCATATAAGGGTTTGAACCCATCATTTATTCTCTCAGATCAATAAAAGACGTTTCAACAATTTCAAAATTTTGAGAAGGAAAACTCACCAAACCCTCACCTTCATGGTAAGTGGAATAAGTGTATTTACCAACTAGGTTTTTCAACACCAATACTTTCAAGGGCCCCTTGCACACACTCTTCTTATTGATCTTGTTTGATGCCTCCTTCAAGAACTTCTTCATGAAGGATGATGTAGTTGCAAGGTACCTCTTCAATAGGCATGGACTCTTCTTCATTGCTTGAGCTTCAAAGGAGTCCCCATGGCTAGGAACATGCCCTTCTTGATCTTCAATGATTTCTTCAATAGGCATAGATTCTTCTTGAGGACAAGGTACTTGAGTGCTTTCAACAAGGATCCTTTCATGCACTTCTGCATTGGCTCCTCCTATGCAAAGATTTTCTTAGAAGGATTTAGTCAAGGAGACAAATCTCTCCTCATATCTTTTGATTTGATCCAAAATAGCATCGAAAGGGTCTCTTTCATACTCAAGCATAAAGTATTGGATAATTTATTTTGTGATTTGGTAAGAATATTTTAGATTTTTAACGCTTTATTCTTTCACATAACTAGCTTCCTATCGCTCATGAAGCGCTTGAAATAAATTTGCAAAATAGGAAACCTTCCTACAATTTATTAACCTAAAATTTTGGATCCCTTTGCAAGGAAAATGCAAATATCTTCATCAAAACACCTCCATGCACAACTTTGAGATTTGACATATAGCATCCATAAATGAAGAAAGATAATGGGGAACTTGATGAATATCCCCATGAAAATTTAAAATATGATCTTCTCACTTTGAAGGGATCTTATTTGGATACCTTGGAATTTCCATAACATCAAGAGAAGGATAAACCAAGGATAATTTTAGGGGCGAATTTTAGCCCAGTGGGCTATTTTTCCATGTTTTTCTCCCAAAAAGGATTCGCCATTTTGCATTTTTTGAAGCCCTGTTTCACCTAATTTTTATGGGGTAAAATTTTGTCACCCTAAAAATCGCCAAATTATTATATAAACGATATAAAATCCTTGGAAATTAAAATATTTTTTGAAAAATATCGCCAATCA
>LPNX010498634.1:133310-167559 GCA_001517045.1 Pseudotsuga menziesii
AGCCAACATTTATACACTTTTAAATAGGTATGGTTCCTTAAAATAATCCCTGGGGTAAACCTCATGGAACTCCCAAGATTCCATATTTATTCAAGTCCTCAACCCTAAAAATGAAATCTAAAATCCACCCATAATTTTCATACTTTTTCCAAACTGTGAAGTCTCCAAGGTGAATCTTCAATTTCCTTCACATTGTTTCTTGTTTCCACCTACAATCAACAAGTCTTGAAAAATATTCAAGGACAAGGGATTTGTCCGTTCATGGAGTCACCATATGAGGAAAAGATTTTCAAATTCTGCACTCAAAAAAGTATAGATTTATCTTAGGATCTTCAAGAAAGCCTACATTTATCTTAAATCCAAGTTCCATTATCTCTTAGACAAAACAATTGTTTGTTTATTATTTTTCATTTATAGTTTCCACTAAATACATGTTGCATTATTTTCTAGACAATTTTTTTTTAGTTCATGTAGTTTTCACAAAGTCTCACATAGACTTTCTTTACTAGTCTACACTCTTAGTTAAAGACCTTTGTTGGGTAATTATGATTGCCCATAATGGTGAAGAATCTATTGTTTTGGGGGGGAACATGACCAACAGTGGAGGTTTTATGGTTGTCTTGTCCATATAACTACCCAAAATGTTGTTGTAGGGTTTCTTATGCAACTGTGAGATTTTCCAAAATACTCCAAAACCTTGTTTTGTTGTTCTTGTTCATAACTAGCTAAGATATTAGGATTTCCTATGGGATTAAGACATTCCCAACCTCAAGGTATAGGGATACTACCACTCAATAATTCCTAGAACTTTCTCATATTGGTCGTTTCATCTATGTCCATGCTTTTTTATTGCCCAAAATTGTTTTTTTGATGCACATACCTCTCCAAAAAACACTGAAAACTGAAAGTACCGATGTTTAGGGATTCCAATAGGTATAAACAAGTGTATAATCATCCCTATTTTCACCATATTTGCTAGTGAAGACTAATTATTATTGTAGGAAGACATCGCCTATCTTGAACCTTTCCTAGAACTACTTCTCATCCATAAAACAAGCCATAGATTATTTCTTTACCATAAATTTGTTCCTAAAATGAAACCAGGATTACTTCAAAAGTTTGTTTGAGGTAAAAATAGGCATAAAACCAGTCATCAACATAAGTGGAAAAAAATCCTTTTTTTTTTTAAATTATGGATCATGGATAGGCTTATTTGCTACTAAGGTATTCCTAGGATTGAGGTTTAGGGCGCTTTTAACCCACATTATAGCCCATAACTAATTACCAAAATTGTTTATTGACTACTACATGAATCATATTTTATGTTCCTCTTCCAGGTTTGACCATATAAGATGGCTACAAATACATAGAATATGAGGAAATAACCTTATACCATTTTCCCAAAACTAGATCATGGTTGCATGCCCCTATAAGAAGCCTCAAATATACCAAAAATGTTACTCTACTTATGCTTTAAAAATGGGATTATTCCTAGGGACAAAGGATTGATGTTGTTCTAGTCTTCAAACTTATCACAAAATTCTCAAAACTACTTAAAGTGTGCCCATATTTGGGAGAGATGGCTTATTTTCCTACTTACTATTGTTTAAAGACTCAAAACATATTTTATCATCTTAAGTTAAAGACTAGTAAATTAGTAATTGTTGATCATCTTTAATGTTAAAAGTAAAAAATATTTACTTTTAATAGTAATTATTATAAAAATAATCAAAAGATAATTTATCCTCTTCTTGTCATATATTTACTCAATTCTTGTTTCAAGCTAATTTTTTTGGAATTGCTTGAGATTCTACCTACTTTGTCAACTAATTTGTAGCATAATGATATATCTACACCTCCCTTTTATATGTATATGTTTGAATGTACCAACAAAGTCCACCTTTCATCGCTTGAACAATCCTTGGGGAAAAGTTGGAAGTAAGGGAATGGAATCATCTGGCATTCCTGTTGTAGATGAGGAAGATATACTTTTGTAGGTTCAAGGCTAGGTTTCTTACATATCTCCATAAATTCTATAAAGTATTGAACATTTTCTTTTATGTACCCCTTTACTGACCAATCACCCACAAATATTCTTAGAGTCTCCATCACCAACTTTTAGAACAATTGTTCTATGATCATTTCAAATGTAACAGGTGCATAACAGAGTTTGAATTGCATTTTATTATATGTATATGTTCCATATTTTGTAAATTCTATCTATTTTATTTTTGTTGGTAAGTTTTTTGTTATAGATCTTTATTGGAATTAAAGATTCATTTTGTTGCCGCTTTTTCTTGTGTGAGGTTTGATATCTACCAAATCCACTCAATATTATCTATTGAAAGGCATCTACAGCAGTTTATATTTGTTCATTAAAGTATGCCGAGTTTGTGCAATTCCAAGGTGAAAGTTGAACTAGTTTTTACAAGTAGATGCAGGTTTTGGTTTCTTGATTTCATTTTTTTATTGCTTCTTTTGCAGTGGTTTTTGTGCTGCTACTGACGTTTAGGCATTCACCTCCGAGTTGAAAAATAAGTTGTCATCCAAATGTCGAGGAAAGGATGAAACTGAATTTACTCTGGCAGTGAAAGAGATATGTGAGGAGTAGGATGATAAAGGTATAGAGAAAAAGGACTCTACGCCAGAGATTGATGATGGGAAATCTAGAACATGTATTAATGAAAGCTTAAAGGATTCTGCGAACACGTATAGCATCCCATTCTTTTCCTGAAGAGGACTAAGTATGGGAAATGGATCATAAGAAGAAATGATAGTAGGTTCCATTGGATTTGAATATGCCTGATGCAAACAAAATAGGTAACTCACTTTTCACTTGGTAGATCTAGTAATATACACCTTTCTAAGTTCATGGTTTTATTCTAAATTTGCATGTCTACAGTGGTAATTGTAGGGTAAGTGTGTATAGTGTGATATCCTATTTGTGCTCTTTTGATATATGGCACATGTTGCAGGCTAAGGTAATTGATATAGTAACAATTGAGTTAGTAGCAAATATGTTATGGTGTATGCAATTTATGCTTAGTTTCCTCATCAATTGATGTGGGTGCTTATTTTGTTATAGGAAATGGTACTCTTAAAATACAATGAGTAAGTAATGGAATGTGAAGGCATATATATTAGAGCTGAAAATCCATTTAAGAGTACAAAGATAATGTTGAAATAGGTAACATTGATCCCTAGTGATCCAAAAGGATAAAATGGACAAGTTTTTGATAGGTTCTAAGATAAGATAGGATAATATAATTTTATTGGTGTATGTCAAATGACCAAAAATAGGCCAATGGGACTACTAGATAAAGCCAAGGAAGAAGCAAAAAATAATGGTGTAGTCAACTATTACCTCTTATAATATTCAAAGCTAAGAAGAAATGTGTAATGAGATTCCTGTTGTTCATGATTTGTACTATTTCCTGGAAGATCCAGAGGTATGTGGTTGGGGAATTGGATTTCCTTCATCTGATTGGGAAAAAATTGTGTGGGTCTAATTTACTATGCTACAACACATGATTTTTTGTAAGTGGACAATGTGATAGGACATCATGTAGGTAGAGTTTGGTACACAACCTATGTGCCTTGAAACAATTTTCAGATTGGTCTCTTTTGTCTATAGGATACAATCCATAGGTGATAAAATTTTGAGTTGAGAGTGATACCCTTTCGAACAAGTGAAATCAAAGCTAAGAAAGAGCACCAAATAATATGTGGAGTGTAACAACCTAGTAAGTGACCATTGAAGAAGATTTCGAGGCACTTAAAATAGAATTCCAAAATTTTATAAGTCTCCTGAGCACAAGGTTACCTTTGGCTATAGCAATGTAACCCTGAGTTCCTTGGCTTGGAACGAGTCAAGTCATAGTGACGGGGGATTGATGGAACCTGAATTTTGGAAAAGTGTTCACACGCAGAAGATTCAAGTTGATAAATCGAGGTGCACCAAGGGAGACAATGTGCATAAATTTCATGTTGAATGTAGTAATAGTTTGTGTGTGGCATTTTGCATGCCATTAAAGTCACGCGTAGGATAATGGTATGGAATAGGAATGCTAGCCTATTTAAAAGTGCTTTTTGTAATGGATAAGGATAGATCATTTAGTAAAAGAAAAAGCATGTAATTTGTTGATCAATTGATGGGGATTTGGACATTAGCAAAGGGTTGTGTATTGCATCTCTGTCTATTTTAATAATAATACAAAGTTGGTTTCTCCTCTATTATGCATAGTTATATGTCGATATGTTGTTTAGTGTTTATAATGTGCATGCACGTTGAAAAATGAATGAATGAATAACTATATGGAAAGAATCCCCATCCTTCCCTTTGCACCCTTTGTGACTATCCTTGTAATTTCTATGCACATCTCATGTGAGAACTTATTCTATCCTTTGGAAAGATTGAAAATGCCAATGCTTGTTGGGTTTTTGTTGGTCGATCCTATCAAACCCTAGGACTAGTATATATGAGCCAACAAACTCATTTTCTTTGCATGTATTCCACCTAATTTGGTTTATGAGGGGTATGATAGAAGAATAACCCTATCCTTAGCTTCATTCTCCTTCTAAGTGACTTAGACTATGATTTCATGATTCTAATGGGCCAAATATCATTCAATTTGAACACCTGATTCAACCTAGGGATTACTTCTAAACTATAAGGGTCCTAAACTACCTTAACTACCCTTTTTAGTAACTCCTGGTGTCTATTTCTAACTAACATGGGAACATTCATTGATTTGAAGATTTTTTCTTTGATCTTAGGCATCATTAAGTTACAGGTTATTTAGAATGCTACATCTTTCTTTTTAACAAACAAAACAAGTGGCACAGCATGAAAGAGGAAATCGAAGAACCCCTTTGATATTGCTCAACGGATTTGGGCAAATCTGGGCGTATGAAGGTGGGATCAGAGGCATCGAGAGACAGGGGCTTCGCAGGAGTAACTAAGGTGGAAGCTTAGGGTGGTGGCTACAATTTCCCCATTAGAACACACAGAGACATCATATCCCAGGGGCTAGAATCCTGGAGAGAAAGAAGGAGGTAGCAATAATGAGGACGATAATGGAGCAGAGAAATAAAATGGGAGGTTGTGTCCTGAAAACTCAGACTATCCTGGCCATCTAGATTAGATATGATAATATCAGGGAGAAGGTTGAGCTATGGAAAGAAAAATCCCTCATTGGAAAATTCGTGTGGGTTTGGACACACAAGAGAGATCTATTCCATTGGATCAAGAGTATCTGGAACCCTAAAGGACATTATGAACTCCATTTGAGGTCAAAGGGTTTCTTCACCATTATTTTCTTTAATCAGGAAGACCACGACAAGGTTCTTGAGGGAGGCTCGTACTTCTTCTTATCGGTTGGTTTGTATCTTAGACCATGGAAAGAGAGATTTAACCTAGAGACTGAGGACTTGACGATGGCTACGGTCTAGATATGGTTGTTTTCCCTTCCCTATGAATTATGGGATCCTAAAATATTCAAGGGTATTGGAAACACGATTGGGGAATTTGTGATGGTTTCAAAATAAACCAAACAACAGAGGTATACGACTTGTGCACGCATATGTGTTTATATGGATCTATCAAAATATTTTTCAAAAGAAATCAATCTGAGTTGGGATGATAAGGAATGGGTTCAACTGTTTGACTATGAGAAGCTCTCGTTTAGATGTACAAAATGTCATGAATATGGCAATTTTGGGAGGAACTGCCCATAGTCATCCTAAATCCCACCCATTTCCAAGCGATACCAGGGAGGAAAGAAAGATGGGGAAGGATTCACGCAAGTCAAAAGCAGTAATAAGAATAAGGCAGGAGGGAAACATAATACTATGAGAGAAAATCAGGGCAAGACGGTAACCAGTAACAACCCCTTTCAAATCTTGGAAGGGAAAGGCGAGGATGTCGAGGAAGATTGTTAGTAGGGGAAAGGAAGTAGGTTGTGAGGAGGAAAAGGAGGACCAGATCGAGGCAATGGAGGATGATGGAGTGGAGGAAATGAATCTAGGTGAGCTGGATTTGGATGAAATAGAGAAGGAATGTGATAAGAAAGGTAGGGGGTACGTTTCTAGAAGATGACTAGAATTGCTGCAGGTGGCTATCATCAAGACCAGAGCTCACCAACAACTGGGGATAGCCTTCCATCCATAGAAAGGAAGAAAAAAAATCTTGAGAGGAATACCTAAAAAGAGGAAGAAAGATGAATAACCAAAGAATAGCAGAGGTCGGAGTTAAGTTAATAAAATGAGGCTAGTATTCGACGATAATGGTTGCATTCTCTGAAGTTAACAAGGTTAAACAATGAAGATTCTATCCTGGAAAATTCGGGGATGCAACCATCTCTAGAAAATAAATACCTTAGCTAGGAATGTAAAGCAAGAAAAACCAGATGTTCTTTTTTACAAGAAACAAAAAGTAGTTCAAAAGCAACGGAGAGGGTGGGACAGAATATTTGGAAAGGCAGTAGGGCTATGGTGATTAATGCAGCAAGAATGGCCGGTGGTTTAGTTGCTTTGTTGCATCCCGAGTCCATCTGTCTGTTAGAATGGAGAGCCAACCAGTTTTCTTTGATATCCAAATTCCATTTCCGATTTAGGGGCTAAAGGAACCCTAGTAAATGTTTATGGTCCAAGTGCTTTTCTGTATAAGAAATACTTCTTGAATCTCCTAAAATGGATAAAGGATCAATATTTTGAAGGATCATGGATTGTTGGAGTTGATTTTAACCTAATAACATCCTTGGGGGAGAAAAAGGTAGGAAGGTGGGTACTGGATAGATTCCAAGAAGCATTCAAGAATATTTTGGCCCACGATCCCCTCATTGACCTTGTAACGGAAAATGGGTGGTACACATGGAGCAATAAGCATGGGGGAGAACATCTCATAGCTTCGAGAATCGACAGGTTTTTGGTATCGAAGTACATCGCGAGAGGTAATGGGGAAATTAGTACTAGCATCCTTCCGTCTGCGGGGTCAGATCATTGGCCCATTAGCCTCAATTGGGATTGGTCGAATACCATCTTAAGCAAACCTTTTAGGTTTGAACTTTTTTTTAGAGCATAAATACTTCAAGGATTTAGTAGGTCAATGGTGACAGGAATTATTCGCCCCCACTAGTACTCGGATGTATCGATTCCAACAAAAACTAAAGGCTCTCAAAGCCAAAATGTGGCGAAAATATGCATGTGGAAAAAACAGAAATATTTTGGAAACAGAAATCTAGGCATCAATGGCTACAGGAAGGAGAGAAGAACACTAGGTTCTTTCACAATTTGGTAGTCAGTAATAGAAATAGAGAGAAAATTCACAAACTTAGGGAGTTTGATGGAAACCAGGTTGATTCTCAAGGAGCAGTTGAGTTTGAATTGGTGCATCACTTTGAAGGGATAATGACCAAGGACAGAAGGGATAGGAGCCAAGCTATAGCCAGGATCACCATGCTCATCGCTAGGATTATCACCAATGAGCATAATGAGATGCTGGCTAAACCAATATCTATGCAGGAGGTGGACAAATTTGTCCAACAGATGCACTTGGGGAAATCACCGGGACCTGATGGTTTCACCACTAACTTTTTCCACTTATTTTTGGATATGATAAAAGAGGAATTCCTAGAAATAATAGAAGAATCAAGGAGGCATCGTGGAGTCTTAAAATCCTTTAATGCCACTTTCATAACATTGATCCCAAAAGGGGAGGGGGCCGACACCCATGGTAAGTTCAAACCGATTTCCCTCTACAATGTCATTTACAAAATCATAACTAAAGTGATAAGTAATAGATTAAAGCCACTCCTCCCAAATATGATTAGCTCGGAACAATCGAGCTTTGTGGAAGGAAGGCATATTTTGGACAGGATTATTCTGGTTCAAGAAATTATCCACTCTTTGAAGATGACCAAGAGGCTAGGTATGTTGATAAAATTGGATATAGAAAAAGCATATGATAAAGTAAATTGGAAATATATGAATACTATTTTGGAATCTTTTGGCTTTGTAGAGAGTGGGTGGAATGGATTATGAATTTGGTGTCCAGTCCTTTTTTCTCTATTCTGTTGAATGGATCTCCGACGAGGCTATTTATCTCCTCAAGGGGAATAGACAAGGAGATCCTCTCTCCGCTTTTCTATTCATTTTAATGGCGGAGGGTTTGAGTAAGATCCTCCAAGACCAATCCACAAGTGGAGAGATATTTGGGCTCAATATCCATGAGGGAATGGATAAACAGTCTCACCAACAATTCATGGATGACACGATACTCATGGGGCACCCTTTAGTCCAAGAGGCACGAGGTTTTAAGAGGAGCCTAAGTTTTTTCGTAGAAGCCTCAGGGTTGGAAGTTAATGTTGATAAATCACATGTATTCTTATTCAATACAACTCCCCTGGTGTAAAGGAATATTGTTCAGATTCTGGGATTTGCTTGAGGATCTCTTCCCTCAAAATATCTGGTGGCACCCTTAGGGGAGTGCACCATTAGGAAGGTGTCTTGGAAAGACATTTTAGATAGAATTAAAAGCATGTTATCAAACTGGGTTCTCTAACCTCTAAACTTGCCCAGCAAGCTTATCTTGGTGAAATTTGTTCTTTAAGCTATGTCAGTTTACCTTTTCTCTATCATATCAACACCAAAATCGGTTTTTAAATAGATAAGAAGTATATAAGAAAAAATTTCTATGGGGAGGAAGATGTGAGAAATCCAATTTTTCCTTTGTCATTTGGGATAAAATATGTTGCCCCAAAGAAAGGTGGGGTTTGGGTCTCAGGGATCCTGAAGTTCTAAGTGAAATCCAAGGATCTAAAATTTGGTGGTGCTAGTGCGATTACAAGAGGGAACCATGGGAGAGAGTGTGCACATTAAATATTCCATGGATAGAACAAGCAATCAACCAATTCAATATAATGAGGAAAGTCTGGGTTTCCATATTTGGAAGAAAGCCCAATCAGGATGAAAGCTTGTCGAGGAGCATAGATTTTGGGAAATTTGTAATGGTGAGTTAGCCAATTTTTGGGATGACTCGTGGAATCAGATTCCCAAACTAGGAGAAGAACCTAGATGGAAAAATCTCAAGGTCAAAGGGTTGGAAGCAGGGAAATTCAAGGTGAGTCATTATTGGGAGTAACCCCCAGGGTAGGATTACAGACAGTGGGCAGCACCAGCTAGAATGGATGGCTTAGCTAATACAGACGACCTTTGTTCTTTACAAGATACTCTCCAGGAGAGATTCATCCATATCAAGACGGGGTCAGATAAATTGAGGTGGGGGTACAAATAGAGAGGGACTTTTAGCATCAAAGAATCCTATGACATTCACACCAATAGTGAAGAGGCGGGCGAAGCAATTTGGAAGAAAATTTGGGATACAAATATGTGTCCAAAAGTGGCTATCTTTTGTTGGTTGGTATTTAAGTGTAGGGTCCTGACTAGAGAAAATTTAAGGAAGCGTGGTGTGCATGGGCCCTCCCAATGTGTTTTATGCTTCAACAGTGAAGAAACTATGGAGCATCTGTTGGACACTTGCCCCTATACTTCATCCCTTTGGGATAGAGGAGATATGAGCTTTAAGAACGATCAAGATAGAGGCCAACCGAGCCAATCCCTGTAAGAATGGAATCCTAAAGCATTTAAAAATCCCATTTTAAGAACTCTGTGGATGATGTTTCCCTGGATGGTCATGTGGAATGCATGGAAAGAAAGAAACAACCAGATATTTTGTTATCATAAATTCAATGAGGAAGAGGTGTGGCAGATACTGGTCAAGAATCTCCTCGATACCATTAGAAGTATGCAGTGGGACGAGAAAGATAAGGACTTCAAAGAGAAAGAAACCCGTATAATGGTGAGTCAAGGTCTGGCAGAAGGGACTTGGAGGGGGCTTAAATAGCGGGTTAAATTATGCAAACCATCTAGCATGAACTCCTGGTCTCCCCCACCTCCTCACTCGTTCAAAATAAATTTTGACGGGGCAGCAAAGGGGAATCTGGGCGCTGTAGGATATGGGGGTGTTTACAGGGAGTAGAATAGAGCTATAATAAAAGTTTTTTTTGGTCACATAGTTTATGATAGGAATAATTCTGGAGAACTGGAAGGCTTATTCTAGGGGGTCAATCTCATAGTGGAGGGAGGATGGCTGCTAGTCATCGTAGAAGGGGACTCCAACATCATAATCCAGATGAAAAAAATCTAGAAAATGGGCAGTCCACAGAGAAAACTTCATTCAGTTGGAGACTCTCAGGCTGACGGGATTCCCTAAGGACCCTCATCTCTTCTCACAACATGGTCTCCTTTAGCCACGTCAAATGTGACGCCAACAAGGTGGTTGATCTCCTTTCCAATGTTGGTGTGGAAGGGAGTAGGGCTCGCATGTCAGGCATGTTGGACAAGTTTAAAAATGAGAGATGGGTCTCTCAATGATGCCATCTGGTTGTCCTAAATATCGAGCTTAATCAACATATGGAAGGTTGCGGTCAGGAAGCCTGTGATGGCGACAAGAGGCAAGAGGAGACCCTAGTAGTGATGTCAGCCCACCAAATCTAATTATGAAGAACATAATGAGTAGTACAAGTTCCATTACGGAAGATGATATCAGAAGGTACAGCAATAATAGTGGAAAGGGATGGAGATTGTCTAAGTACCAGAATCTAGATTTGTAAATAAATTGAGGTATGATGTTAAAGTGTGTGAATGGTAAATTGATGGGTGATGCAAAGTATTGGCAGGAGGAGGGAAAGTACAGATCAACTATGGAAATTACAGAGCCATCGACCCTATATCAGTGGGATTTTCATAGCCTTTCCACCCATCCTCTTGGTGAAATTTACGTTTTTTTTGCTAGTGTTGAAGGTAAGTCATGCGGGAAAGTGCTCATATACAACCTTTCTCACATTTCTAAGTATTTTGGTGTGAGGATTCCTATGTATCTTCCCAGAATGGCTCTGAAGCGGTCCTTGAATGTGGAAGTGGGGATGGGACTGGGCATTGGGGGGAAGTGTGAGAAGGGTAAATGGAGGAGAAGGAAATAGGGCCACAAGAATCGAATAACGTGTTCCCAAGTGCATGCTGATGAGGGGACTTCCTTATTTAAGGACCGCATCCCTCTAGAGACTCATAGGGATATTGAGAGTGTTGAGAAACTCTTATGGGCAGAGGTTCAAACGGTCCCAATTGAGGAGATCCAATAGGAGGTGGAGGAATAGGTCATAGAACTTGGAACCACCACGGGAAGAGAAGCAACATATGACAGAATGTTAATGCTATATTGGGTAATGAAAAATATAATATCACATGTGTCCATGGAGGGGAATGCCAAGAGGAAGGGGGATGAGGAACCGACCCGGGCATGGAAGGACCACAACGTGGACTACCAACTGATGCATATCAAGGTGGATTGCGTATCGTCTGGGGATCCAGTTCTTTAACCCAGGAATGTCAAATGTGGAGGCTAGAGGCCCTGGTTTGAAGTTGCACCAGAAAGGGGACTTGAAGCAGACTGTCTCCAAAGTAGCAAAGCTGATAGTTGAGATTTTTTGGAGCATAAATACTTCAAGGATTTAGTAGGTTAGTGGTGACAGGAATTGTTCGCCCCCACCAGTACTCGGATGTATCAATTCCAACAAAAACTAAAGGCTCTCAAAGCCAAAATGTGGCCAAAATCGGCATGTGGACAAAATAGAAATATTCTGAAAACAGAAATCTAGGAATCAATGGCTACAGGAAGGAGAGAAGAACACTAGGTTCTTTCACAATTTGGTAGTCAATATCAGGAATAGAGAGAAAATTCACAAACTTAGGGAGCTCGATGGAAACCAGGTTGATTCTCGAGGAGCAGTTGAGTTTGAATTGGTGCATCACTTCGAAGGGATAATGACCAAGGAGAGAAGGGATAGGACCCAAGCTATAGCTAGGATCACCAGGCTCATCCCTAGGATTATCAACAACAAGAATAATGAGATGCTGGCTAAACCAATATCTATGCAGGAGGTGGACGAATTTGTCCAATAGATGGACTTGGGGAAAGCACGGGGGCCTAATGGTTTCACCACTAACTTTTTCCACTTATTTTGGGATATGATAGAAGAGGAATTCCTGGAAATAATAGAAGAATCAAGGAGGCATCGTGGAGTCTTAAAATCCTTTAATGCCACTTTCATAACCTTGATCCCAAAAGGGGAGGAGGCTGACCCCCATGGTAAGTTCAGACCGATTTCCCTCTGCAGTGTCATTTACAAAATCATAACTAAAGTGATAGGTAATAGATTAAAACCACTCCTCCCAAATATGAATATCCTGAAAAAATTGGGTTTTGTGGAAGGAAGGCATATTTTGGAGGGGATTATTCTAGTTCAAGAAACTATCCACTCTTTGAAAATGACCAGGAGTCCAGGTATGTTGATAAAATTGGATATAGAAAAAGCATATGATAAATTAAGTTGGAAATATATGAATAGTATTTTGGAAGCTTTTGGCTTTGGTAGAGAGTGGGTGGAATGGATTACGAATTTGGTGTCCGGTCCTTTTTTCTCTATTCTGTTGAATGGATATTTGATGAGGCTATTTAACTCCTCAAGGGGAATTAGACAAGGAGATCCTCTCTCCCCTTTTCTATTCATTTTAATGGCGGAGGGTTTGAGTAAAATCCTTCAATACCAATCCACAAGTGGAGAGATATTTGGGCTCAATATCCATGAGGGAATGGATAAACAAACTCACCAGCAATTCATGGATGACACGATGCTCATCGAGCACCCTTTAGTCCAAGAGGCCCGAGATTTTAAGAGGAGCCTGAGTTTTTTTACAGAAGCCTCAGGGTTGGAAGTTGATGTTGAGAAATTACATGTCTTCTTATTTAATACAGTTCCCCTGGTGCAAAGGAATATTGTTCAGATTTTGGGATTCACTAGAGGATCTCTTCCCTCAAAACATATGGGGGCACCCCTAGGGGAGTGCACCATTAGGAAGGTGTCCTGGAAATACCTTTTAGATAGAATTAAAATCATGTTATCAAACTAGGTTCTCTAACCTCTAAACTTGCCCAGCAAGCTTATCTTAGTGAATGTTGTTCTTTAAGCTATGCCAGTTTACCTTTTCTCTATCATATCGGTGCCAAAATTGGTTTTTAAATAGATAAGAAGTATATGAGATAAATTTTCTATGGGGAGGAAGATGTGAGAAATCCAATTTTACCTTTGTCATTTGGGATAAAATATGTTGCCCCAAAGAAAGGTGGGGTTGGGTCTTAGGGATCCTGAAGTTTTAAGTGAAATCCAAGGATCTAAAATTTGGTGGCACTGGTGCGATTACAAGAGGGAACCATGGGAGAGGTTGCGCACATGAAATATGCCAGAGATAGAACAAGCGATCAGCCAATTCAATATAATGAGGAAAGATTGGGTTCCCATATTTGGAAGAAATCCCAATCAGGATGAAAGCTTGTCGAGGAGCATAGCTTTTGGGAAATTGGTAATGCTAAGTTAGCCAATTTTTTGGATGACTCGTGGAATCAGATAACCAAACTGGGAGAGGAACCTAGATAGAAAACTCTCAAGGTCAAAGGGCTAGAAGCGGGGAAATTCAAGGTGAGCCATTACTGGGAGTAACCCACAGGGGAGCATTACAGATAGTGGGTGGCACCTGCTAGAATGGATGGCTTAGCTAATACAAGTGACCTTCGTTCTTTACAGGATACTCTCAAGGAGAGATTCATCCATATCAAGACAGGGTCGGATAAATTGAGGTGGGGGTACAAATAGAGAGGGACTTTTAGCATCAAAGAATCCTATGACGTTCACACCAATAGTGAGGAGACGGGCGAAGCAATTTGGAAGAAAATTTGGGATACAAATATGTTTTTGAAAAGTGGTAATCTTTTGTTGTTTGGTATTTAAGCGTAGGGTCCTGACTAGAGAAAATTTAAGGAATCATAGTTTGCATGGGCCCTCCCAATGTGTTTTATGCTTCAACAACAAACAAACTATGGAGCATCTTTTGGACACTTGCCCCTATACTTCATCCCTTTGGGATAGAGGAGATATGAGCTTCAAGAGGAGTGATAAAGATAGAGGCCAATTGGGCCAATCCCTGCAAGAATGGAATCTTAAAGCATTTAAAAATCCCATTTTAAGAACTATGTGGATGATGTTTCCCGGGATGGTCACGTGGAATGCATGGAAAGAAAGAAACAACCGTATCTTTCAGGATTAGAAAGTCAATGAAGAAGAGGTGTGGTAGAGATTGGTCAAGAATATCCTCTATACCATTAGAAGTATGCAGTGGGACAAGAAAGAATGGACTTCAAAGAGGAAGAAACCCGTAGAATGGTGAGTTGGGGTCTAGAAGAAGAGACTTAGAGGGGCTTAAAAAATGGGTTAAATTATGCAAACCATCTAGCACAAACTCCTGGTCTCCCCCGCCTCCTCACTCATTCAAAATAAATTTTGACGGGGTAGCAAAGGGGAATCTGGGCACTGTAGGATATGGGGGTGTTTATAGGAAGTAGAATAGAGCTATAATGAATTTTTTTTTGGTCACATAGGTTACGATAGGAATAATTATGCAGAACTGGATGGCTTATCCTACGGGGTCAATCTCGTAGTGGAGGAAGGATGGCTGCTAGTCATCGTAGAAGGGGACTCCAACATCATAATCCAGATGGAAAAAAAGCTAGAAAATGGGCAGTCCACAAAGAAAAATTCATTTAGTTGGATACTCTCGGGCCGATGGGATTCCCTGAGGACCCTCATCTCTTCTCACAACATGGTCTCCTTTAGCCACGTCAAATGTGACGCCATCAAGGTAGTTGATCTCCTTTCCAACGTCGATGTGGAAGGGAGTAGGGCTCGCATGTTAGGCAGGTTGGACAAGTTTAGAAATGAGAGATGGGTCTCTCAATGATGCCATATGGTTGTCCTAAATATCAAGCTTAATCGACATATGGAAGATGGCAGTCAGGAAGCCTGTGATGGCGACAGGAGGCAAGAGGAGACCCTAGTAGTGATGTCAGCCCACCAAATCTAATTATGAATAACATAATGAGTAGTATGGGCTCCATTACAGAAGCTGATATGAGAAGGTACGGGAATAATAGTGGAAAGGGACAGAGATTGGTTACGTACCAGGATCTAGATTTGTAAATAAATTGATGTATGATGTTAAAGTGTGTGAATGGTATGTCGATGGGTGACGGAAAGTATTGGTAGGAGGAGGGAAATTACAGATCAACTATGGAAATTACATAGATGTCAGCCCTATATCAGTGGGCTTTTCATAGCCTTTCCACCCATCCTCTTGGTGAAGTTTATGTTTTTCTTGCTAGTGTTGAAGGTAAGTCATGTGGGAAAGTGCTCAGATACAACCTTTCTCACATTTCTCAGTCTTTTGGTGGGAGGATTCTCGTGTATCCTCCCATAATGGTTCTGAAGTGGCCCTTGAATGTGGAAGTGGGGATGGGATCGGGCACTAGGGGGGAGTGTGAGAAGGGTAAATGGAGGAGAAGGCAACAGGGCCACAGGGGCCAAATAACATGTTCCCAAGCACATTCCCATGAGGGGACCTCCTTATTTAAGGACCGCATCCCTCTAGAGACTCGTAAGGATATTGAGAGTGTTGAGAAATGCTTATGGGCGGGGGTTCAGATGGTCCCAATTGAGGAGATCCAAATGGAAGTGGAGGAATAGGTCGTAGACCTTGGAACCACCGCGGGAAGAGAAACAACATATGACAGAATGTTAATGTTATATTGGGTAATGAAAAATATAATCTCGCATGTGTCCATGGAGGGGAATGCCAAGAGGAAGGGGGATGAGGAATCGAACTGGGCATGGAAGGACCACAACGCAGACTACCAACTGATGCATATCAAGGTGGATTTGATTGCGTCTTGTCCGGGGATCCAATTCTTTAACCCGGGAATGTTGAATGTGGAGGCTAGAGGCCCTAGTTTGAAGTTGTGCCAAAAAGGGGACTTGAAGCAGACTGTCTCCAAAGCAGCAAAGCTGATAGAGAGTACCGAGCTGCCCAATGGAGAGAGAACCGGTTTGGTAGTCCACTCCAAGAACCCGGTTTGACTTATAGATCATGGCCATGTGCATGGTTTATGTTCTGTTTTTTTTGTTTTACAGTATTAGTATCGTAGCTCATAGAAGAACTAAGGATAGCTAACTTTTTTCTTATTTGGGAGGTTGGTCAAACCAAAGTGATATTTTTGAAAATGCATGTAATGATGGTGAAGAATTATGCTGAAACTTGTTTACTCTAAAAAAGAGCGATATGTATATGGTTTGGATTTGAAGTAATATAATATTTGTATTTACACAAAAAAAAGTTAAAGGTGATTTAGGAACTAGTTCATAAGGGGACATTCCACTAATTAAATTCCGAACTGCCGCTAAATTATCATTTGCAGTCATTAGCACATTAGTTGACCCTTTTTAGGGATGTTCTCGTCATGCATGTACATGCACTCAATTGCATGTGACGTCTTTTAGTTAGAACTAGTGTTTAGGAAGTCATGAGTTAGTTAAAATCATCTTGGAGAGTGTGCAAGGCTAACTTAGGGTCACGGTAATGCTATGTTTCTTACTAATCTATATCTACATGCTCAAATTCTACACCATCACTTCTTTGATTTTATTGATGATCTCGACCACTGCAACTTTGTGTGTGAGGCTTGGACTAGCTTATAGCTTGCTTGGGTTACTATATGTTCCATTTAGAAATATCAAAGTGTCAAATCCGTGACAAAATATTACCCAACAATGTTAATAAGAATAATATGATCTTATAAGAAAGCGACTAATGATTTGAGTATTCTTACATGGTGAAAAACAAGATCCCCATGTTGAAAACGTTAAAAATATCATATAGAGAGAGAAAGGAGTGAACATATAGATTACTTGCATGAAGTAGTCATTGAAAAAGTGTCTTAGCAATTGTGGCACTTGAGTGATCTTTTCTTTCATTGTAAAATGTCCATGAAAAGCCTTCAACTGGCATTGGTAGATCACTGGTAGAAGCACCCATAAATGATTCAATAACAAGGATAAACATGCCAATGATTTATTGCAAGGAGTTATGGTGATTTATCTAGTGGCTACAGAAACAACGTGCCACCCCCTTGTGGGATCCAAAGACCGAGGTGGGGTATGCATGTAAGTAGCCAACCAAACACCACCAATGTAGTATGAATGATATTTAATACGATATCTTACTTAAAAACCAAAAACTATATAACCTTACATCACAAAGACATAATAATTGTAACAGATATAATTATATAAAAAATTTGATGGAAATAATAAAACAAATATAAATACAAGAAAATTTGATGGAAAATAGGAATGAATATAAATATAAAAAAAAAAATATTTTTTTCTTTGTTTCTCTTAAATAATAAGTTAAATTGTAATAATAGTTTCATATTTTCCCTTCCTATATGGGATAAGATAGGTTGTTTGAAGCAATCTATTGATCAATTATGTAACAACTTCCATTTTACCTTGTTTGACATAGGTTAAACTAACCACCTCATATAAATTACCTCATATAAATTTATAGGTCTAAGAGAATATTCCTCAAAATTTGGCATAAAGTTGATCAAAGGGTTCTTATTTTGGAATAAGCCTTAGGAATATGAGAGAAAGGGGCATGATCAGGTTAGACTAAATTATATCTTTAACTTTATGGCATAACAAAAAAAGCATGAGTTGGAAGGTGAGCTCAGCCATAGAGATAATAGGCTTGTTTGAAGAAACCATATGAGTGGGAAGGTATCCTTATCCATAAGGATAATAGGCTTCTTTTAAATATTGATAAATTTGTAACTCTATTTTACTTTGTTGGACATGGATTAAACTAACCACCTTATATAAATTTATAGGTATAAAAGAATATATTCCTCAAAATTTGGCATAAATTTGATCAAAGGGTTTTTATTCCATAAAGAAGATTTTGGAATCATCCTTCGGAATGTGAGAGAAAGGGGCACGATCAAGTTATACTAAATAAAATCGTGAGTTGGAAGGTGAGCTTAGTAATAGAGATAATATGCTTTTTTTTAGGTTGTTTGAAGAAACCATATGAGTGGGAAGGTAAGCTTAGCCATAGGGATAATAGGTTTCTTTTAGATAGAGTTTAGGGTTGAAAACTTAAACTTTTGTAAGAGTTTGTTGTATTTTTTAAAGAGAAAGGAAATATCTTTAAAATCTTAAGATTATATAAAAGAATTAAGTAAATGATAATTTTTTATCTTATTTTGAATATGTTAAGTTATTTTGATTATATTAAATCATATTGAAAGAAATTAAATTTCTAAAAAATAGAGGTGGTATTTCATTTTTTTTGCAAAACATAAATTTAACTGTGTTTTAGTAATGATTTTGATAGTTAAAGCCTATTCAATATTATAAAAAAAACACCCAAAATTTTAGAGTTTAACAATTGTAAAATAACCCATCATTAATCAAAATTGTAAGTATAAAATCAAATATTTCAGTTTTTAAATAGTAGAACATTTAGCCTCAACATATTAAACCAGAAACATAACTTTTAATTAATTCGTAGTGAGCAAATTGGCGTCAAACAACAGGAAAATATTATTTTGGAGGTTCATAGCACCGACATCACAATATACCATTGACAATTTGAAATTAAAGTTGGAGTTAATCTCATTTCCAAATAAGCCCTGTTTTATGTACAAACAGGCCGTCCTGCAAAGCCTCTGGTTCTTTCAAATCTCGCTTTCACGTTTTCTCACTATTAAAAGTGGTGTGGGCTGCTTAAGGAATATAAAAACAAATTGCTGCACAATAAATTATTTGATTCGCTCGAGAAGAAACAGTGTTTTTGGGCATGGTCCTCATGGCCACAAAAACTCAAGAGCTTTGGAGTTTCTGCAATTTGATGACCAGCTGACTAGAGCCGTAGGTTTATCAAATTATGTTTGGCTTTTCAAATTATGATAACTCCATTATGGATGGGAGTTTATGGATTTTTTTTTATGGACTTTCTAGTTTGAGATTTTATTTTTGCATTGAAGCGGTGTATTTTACAGTCCAGTAGAGGAGAGATTTGTAACTTCTTTTGTGCTCATCCTAAAGTTCCATATATGTCCTTTATAAAAAAGTTATAAAATATTATTAAAAATAAAATTTCGGCTTAAATTGAATTTAAATTTTTTCAGAATTGCATAAATTAGATAAACTAAAACCATAAATATTGTATTACACATTTCCTCAACATTTTTACTTAAAAAAGGGTTTGCACTTTGAGAAATTTGATGCCTCTCAGTGTTTGGTAGATCCCCTTTTAGATGGATCTATTCTGGTTAAAAGTAACAAGTAACATGTAGGCTTAAATTAAATTTAAATTACTTAGAATTGTCCCATATATATATATATATAATAAACTAAAATCATAAACACTGATTATATATTTCTTGAACATTTTCAGTTTAAAAAAGGGTTTGCACTTTTAAAGATTTGATATCTCTGGATGTTTGGTAAATCTTTTTTTAAATAGATCTATGCTGGTGTATTAGAATAATTTATTTTAGTTATTAAAATTAAGTTATACAAGAAATTAAATCTTTCTGTAATTAAAAACCCTACTTGCTGCTAACTTGCTTGTAAGTCCATCATTGAAATTGAATTTGGTCTTAAAAATATTAAAGATGTCACTCCATTACCGTTTGGAAATTATTAATTCCATGCCGTGACGCTCAGGATACCTTCCATGTAAATTTAAATAAAAAATTAAAAACTTCACCATGAAAGAATCGACATGCCTTATAATACTATTTTCAAGTTAAACAAAAATTAACTGGCGACATTGGTTGACACCGGAGCTACAATTTATTTGTATTTCCAAGGAGAATTGCCTGCAACTTGTTATATTGTTGTTGTAAACGGTGCCGTTGACGACAACATTGCAATTGTAAAATATGTGCGAATCTAGTACCAGGGAAGCTTCACGTTCATGGCGAATCCAACGCAATTGAAAAAAAAATTGCATTCTGTTCATGTGGGCATTCTCTATCAATATTCATAGCCAGCAATCTCTATAAATAATAATAATAATTCCCTTCCCCGCCCGTTATATCGATTATCGTAAGAACCGAGGCGCCTGTGGAGATGAATATGAAGAAAACAGTATACGCCAGTCTTCTTCCATGAAAAAGTAATTAAAAATTGCTCCTTCACGGTGACTGCACGGTGGAAAGGATTGGTATGTTAAACTACTACACGTTAACCTTTTTGCATGCTATAAAAAAAATCCAATTCATCATAGATTTTGGCTTACTCATTTCTAAGTCTGCTCGCTTAGATAATTATAAAAAACATTTAATATTATTTGTATCTGTAAAATTAAAATTTAGCCTTTTTTCAGCAAAAAAGGCATTTTTGTTATTCACGAGAATAAATAATATAAAGCAAATCTTTCCACCTTTTACAAATAACACTACAAAACATAAATATACTATTGTCCACTCTTACAAATAACACTAAAAACATAAATATACTAGAGTCCACTCAGAGAGTGGACAATAGTATATTTAGTATATTTTCATTAAATATAATTATATATTTATAAAGGTGATTCAATTTCCTACCTTTCATATTTTATAGTGAAAGCAAGATTCATAGTGTTGGTATGTCAAAATACCATGTAACCTAAAACATAATTGATTTTCAGTTTAGTTGCATCTAACTTGAAAACATAGATAATTAACATATCCATAATGGTTTGGAACTTTGGATATATATATCTTATTCATAATTTTAATGGCATCAATTTCATTATTCATCACACTAGAGAGAGATGTGTGACTCCTTCACGTGTCTTTTATAAAAATAATGAAATGTTATAAAAATATGTTCGATCAAATTAAATTTAAAACATTTAAAAGGCATATATATATATATATATATATATATATTAGATAAATTAAAATGTTTTCTCAACATTTACACTCTAAAAAAAAAAGGCTTATACCTCAAAATATTTAACTAAGATAGATCTATATTGATAATATTATTTTAAAATAATTATAAATTGTATTCATAACTTTAATATCATCAACTTCATTATTTCATTTCTATAAACTTAATTTTAAAAAGAGGTTCACTATTCATAAAGTTACTCTATATATTATATTTAAAGTATATTATAATAATATTATATTTATAAAATATCTAATCTATAAATCTACACACGGTAGAATAAACGATAAATAAGTATATTGTTATTTTTTGTTCTTTTCTTAAAGATGTCAATTTTTTTTTTCAGCAGAAAAAATACCAGATACTGTTATTCAATAGAATCAAAGATCATCATGTACAATCATAACGGAGACTGAACTCCAGAGAAAAGATCAGATAGGGATCCTCTTGGATCAACAAAGACATAATCACCATACCACAGGCAAGCAAAAACAGCCTGTTTTGTATCAAGCATTTATCATCACTCTTGTGTGAACATGTCAGATTTTTTCAATTTCCAGATATGAGCAGAAATGACATAAAGCATGAGCATAAAAAGTTTACAGAAAGTCTTCTCATGAAGTTCTTAGCTCTCTACTAATAACATCAATATAGATGCTTAAAGAGACATCACATACTAAAATAACTGAAAATTACCGTGATCAGTAATCTTGTCATCCCAATATTCCTGGAAAGACCCAAGGCCTGAATCCAGAGAAAGAGCAGATTTTGAGAGACTATCTGCAATCGGGTTATGCTCACGGTATATGTGTTTCAAAATCAAATCCAAAAATTTTTGTAGTAAGTCTCTCAAATCATCACACCAATGTTTTAGATGGGGAAGGTTCAAAGAGTCTTTTCCTGTTGCCCATGATATGATGACAAGGGAGTCTCCAAAAAGAGATTGAAGAGAAATTCCCAAGTCCTTTGAGACAGAAAGAATAGCCCATAGAGCCATCAGTTCTGATTTTGTATTAGTACTCCTTCCACAGCCCATAGAAAACTGTATACTGTGAGAGCTACTCAAGAACAGTACAAAACCTGCTCCCCCTATGTTCTTGGTGGTTGCACCATCGAAAAATCCACAGGGATACTCCATATTTGGTGGCATTCCTATCATCCTGTGTTTTAAATTTTTTAAAGGCACAAGATAAGAGTGGAAGAGAATTTCAATATGTTGAAGGACTGGGTAAACCACTGGAACTGTCCCTTCAAAGATACATAAATTCCTATGTTTCCAAATAGACCATAAGGTAAAGAAAGGCATGTATAACTTTGGATAGTTCAGCGAGTGATTTCTGACCCAATTTTCCAGAAGCAATCGGACCGAAGAGCTAGCAGAGACAGAATAAAAAGATCCAGGATTGAACTGTTCAGAAACTGCATCAAAGGTATTCTTCGTAAATATACACTCTAGGAAAAGATGCTGAGTGTTTTCTTCCCCTTTTTTGCATAGCAAACAAAAACTTGGACCCTGTAAGCCCCATTTAATTAGCTGTTCCCAAGTAAGAAGCTTATTTTTTATGAGGAGCCAAAAAAAGCACCGGATTTTTTCCGGTATGTTGAAATTCCATAATCTTTGAATGACCGTGGAAGAATCCAAATCTAGCTCTTTTGTGTGGTCCACCAAGCATTCATAAGATTTTGCCGCAGTTATAGAGCCTGAGAAATTCCTATACGACCAGACGCATCAGTCTCGTGAGGATTTTAGTCGAATTCTCCCAAGTTCCAGACCTCTTACATAGTTCTCCCATATAGAGTGCCATTATCCCCCAAGATCCAGGTCTATGGCAGAGAACCAATAATTCGTGGCATCAATAGAATGATTTCTAGCTTGAGCAAGAGATATAACACCATAATCTTCCAAATAAATACGCAGTTCCTCTGGCAGAACGAATCCTGTGCCCAAACCCAGAATCGGATCCACACCAACTCTTATGTTTTCACCATTTCCTGTGATCCATGTAAGACCCATTCCGAGCCAAGTAATGGTATTAATAAATCCCTTCCATATAACAAAAACGCCCAAAGTAGAGAAGGATTTGCCATGTAACCAAGTCAGGACTGAGTGTTTCCTTAAGTATTTTACCAAGATCACATTGAACCAGAGACCCTTGCCACATAGAGCGAACCAAAAAGATTTAAGTCTTAAGAAAATACTAAACCGATCTAGATTTTTTATGCCCCATCCACCTTGACTGGTAGGCATGGAGAGAGAGGCCTAATCAGCTAGATGATATTTTTTCTTAGATCCCGTGGATCCCCAAAGAAAGTCGAAGATAAGACATCTGAGGTTCTTCAGAATTGATTTTGGAATGGGAACTAGAGATAGTCAGTACACCGGTAAGCTGGTCAGAACAGCCTTTATGAGGACCAGCCTCCCTCCCAAAGATAATAACTTGAAAGACCAATGATGAATCCTCTTTTCAAACTATTTTATGAGCCAAAACCAATCTCTTACCAAATAGCTCGTAGGCTTTATAAAGTAACCAAGATAATTTAAACCCAAAGAGATGTCTTGAGTTTTGAAAGATAAAGAGCGAGAAATTCTATTTAGTAGCTCATCATCAGTATTATTAAACAGAATACAAGACTTCTTAGCATTTATGAGCATTCCTGATGCTTCACAGAAAGTATCCAGAATAACTTTAAAAGCTACCCATTCTTCACAAGTACCCAAACCAAATAGAATAACATCATCAACAAAAAGAAGATGGGTAAGGGAGAGGTCCTTTGAAATTTTGATCCCTTTTTACCAGACCCCGGCTATGAGCATCCTTAATAAGGAGGCTGAGTCCCTCAATCACTAGTATAAAAAGTAGGGGAGAAAGTGGGCAACCCTGACGGATACCACGAGAGGCGATAAAAAAAGGAGTGGGGGAACCATTTATGAGAATAGCAAAATTGACCGAAGTTAGACACCCCATAATCTAGTTGACTCCTTCCAAAGGCATACCAATTTGAAGTAGAATGAGCCTCAAAAATGACGATTTGACTCTATAAAAGGCTTTGGAAAGATCAAGTTTAAGGATAAGAGCACTCTTATTCCTTGTTTTGACAGTATGGAGAACTTCATGTGTGATTGCCAAAGGCTCAGAGATCTGGCGATTAGTAAGGAATCCAAACTATTGCGCTGAAATGAAGCAATCAAGAAGAGGTTTGAGACGACTCGCGGCAACCTTTGCAATCAACTTATAGATAAGGTTACAAAGTGAGATAGGACGGAAGCCAGCAAAGGTTTCAGGATTGTCTTTTTTAGGAATAAGGGTAATAAAAGTGGAATTGAGAGAGGGCAGAATCGACCCAGTCATCCGATCTTCTTCCACCAAAAGAACCAGCTCATCCCCTAAAAGATCAAAAAAAGCTAGAAAAAACTCCACTGGAAACCCATCAGGCCCAGGTGATTTGTCTTTCTTGAACAACTTGAGTGCTTTTTCAATTTCCAAAAGAGTCACCTTTGAGCTGAAGTTAGCTCGAGCCTCAGGGGAGAAGAAGGCTGGATAAATTTTAATGACATTCAACTGAGCTGTAATAGTGGTGAGATTCTCGTCTTTGAAAATGCTATGAAAGTGCCTGACTCCCAGATCTTTCAAATCCTAGTCATTTTCCACCACCAAGCCTTCCTCATCCTTTAGACTGCGAATCGCATTGTGGTTTTTCCTAGTAGAAGCTACAAAGTGAAAAAATTTGGTATTTGAGTCACCCAAATTGGCCCAAATCATCCTACTTTTAAGCTTGGCTGAAAGGATCTCGTGGTCCCTTATCTTTTTCAAATCGAGTTGCAGAGCCTTGAGGGAAGAGAGATTTTTTGAGGTGAGGATACCTGATTGAGAAGAAGCAAGTATATCATGAATATCTTTCTCAAGTAGATAACTCTTTTCTTTCAGCTCAAGTGACTTATGGTGAGTCCAATCTTTGATTTTTGTTTTCAACAGCCCGAGTTTCAATGAGAAAGAGTCCATGAAGGAAACTGTGGAATCCGAGGTGAGAAGAGACCACTCAAGTTTGATCATGTTAACAAAATCAGTGAAGGCCAGCCAAGAATGATTGAATTTGAAAGGGAAAGCACAAGGAGACGAGTAATCTTTCCATTCCAAGATAACCGGATAGTGATCTGAGATGGCCGAGGGATAAGTCCAAACCTTGTGTTGAGGGAGATGGTCGATAATACTGGAGGCTAGTAAGAATCTATCCAATCTTTTACTGATTTCATCATCACCCAAGCGGTCGTTCCTCCAGGTTGGACTTGTAGAAGCAGGGGTAATTTCCACAAGTTGATGGGAGGAAAAGAGATGAGTGAAAAAGGGGGCTAGTGGATCAGGGTGATCCTTTTTTCCCCAAACTTTAGAACAGCTCAATGTAATATTAATATGCCCAGCTAAAACCAGGTTAGGTTAACTGAGGAGACCTCCTTGTTCAGCTAGATTCCAGAAAGATTCATGATTTCTATAAGGCCCGTAACAATTAAGAAGGGAGAGATTCATAGAGGAGCCTCGAACCTAAACTTTGAGGAGAATCCCAGCCACTGTACTGAAAGCTTTGATTTTGAAACAATGAGGGTTCCAGGCAGCTAAAAGGCCCCCTGAGAGACCTAAGGAGCTCAAAGCACAATATTCCCACCTTGGGAGAAGTTTATAAAAGGCCAGAAGTGCAGGATGCGAGCTAGACATTTTCTCCTGTAGTATGATAAGATCCAGAGCAAGGGAAACAAAAAGATTTAGAAGGCTTTTATGTTTGGCCAGTCCTCCAAAGCCACGAACATTAAAGGACAGAATATTGATTAAGTACTAGAAGAGACAGGCTTCTTTGCTCTAAGGGCTCGAGGAGGAGTAGAGTGGGTGGAACAAGCGGCTTCCTTCATTCTAGTAGAAAGAGGAGTATAAGAAGGAGGTGAGTCTGAGGAGGAAAGAGGGACTTTTTTTTTGTTTTCCTCCGAATAGTTACATTTTGGAAACGAATTGAGTCCAAAGGTAGTACAGAGGGGGAAAGAGGAGTTTTATCAGTAAAGATATCCATAGAGGTCTGAAGTGAGGGATCCGTGAAGGAGGGGGCCAAGACCGAACTGCAGGGAGGTGAAGAAATCAAGGAGGGCCTGGAACCAGGCAATGGAGGGAAGTCTAAGTCTGAGAAAATTGATGGAGCCTCTGAGTTATGAGGGTAAGAAGGGGGAGGCCTTGGCTCATGAATCGAGACCTGTGGAACAGAGGGAGTAGAAAGCTTCTCAGAAGAGTTCAAAGGAGTCTTGGTAAGCACCGAATCAGAAACCCCAGAATCAAGACTTCCAACTGAATCAAAAGATGGGCCTGTAGCTTCCTTAGAAGGCACAGTATCAAAGTACCGGGAGGATAAGTTCAATCCAGGTCTGAGAGAGGGGCCCATAACTGTCTTTCTTGGCACAGGAGTAGAAACCAGAGTCTCTAAGAACGAATCAGATGCAAAGGTAGTGCCCAAGGCTGCCATGTTAGGCTTAGAAACAAAGACCCGAGGCTCTAGATTCAAAAGAGAATCAGTGGAAAGGCTTGAGGCTGCCTTGATAGGCTTAGAATCTACATCTCGGGACTCTAGGTTTGAATCTGGTCCAGAGGAAGGGCCCAATTCCATCAAAATTGGCAAAGAAACCAAATCCCTAGGCTCCGAGTTCATATCAGAACCAATAGGAGGGCCCGAGATAGAGTCTATAAACAGAAGGTCTTGCTCAGTAGCATCATCAAAAAAAGAGCAAGCCTTAGAGAGCGTACCTTTATTGAGCTCGACTGCATCAATGTCCCTTGCAATGGGAGAGGAGGAGGGAACATGAGCCTGTGATAGAGGTGCAGGAGTAGGAGTAGAAGCCCGAGTTCTGAACTCCGGACAGGATTTTCTGAGATGTCCCATAGCTTTGCAAAAGCTGCATCGGAATGGCACATTTAAATAATCAATTCTCTGCCGAATGACTCTATCGTTGCAGATGATATCAACCTCAGCAGGGAGTCCTGTGGATAAGTCCAGTTCCACAAGAATTTTTTCCTTCCTCTTATCATAAGTATGAATAAATTCATCTTCAATAGCGATGAACCTCCCTAGTGTATTTCCAATACCTTCCATAACTTCACGATTCCACAGAGGAAGCGGCAGACATGGTAAAATGGCCCATAAATGATGCTTTTTAACCCGTTCTTTCTTTGGGTCGAAATGCACGTGCCAACGATCCAAGACCAGAGACCCTTCATGTATGCACCATAAGGAATTTAGAACTGACAATGCATGTGCTTCTTCTAAGAACACGATGACTATCCAGCCTCTGGCTAATATGCTGATCGTGGGGGTATACGAGAAAAGGGGTTTCCAATTCTCGGTGGCCGAGAGTTGCCAGTCATCCTTCCCCATTTCCGTATATTCTAGTCTGCTAATGAGAGCTTGAGTGCATAGAGCCTCTACTCTGTCCATAAAAATGTCTCTGCCAAGAACATAATGAAGTTTTCCCTCACGTACTTTAAGTGCCTTAGCAGATCTTCGTCGTCGACTGCGCAGTGTGGAAGGTGATAGGTTTTCTTCCATCCTAGGACACAGTAATGAAAAACCTCGGCTTCCAAGGTCAGAGCTCAAAAGGGTTCCAAGAACACGAAAAGGAAGAGTCACACCCACGTAGGAGAGCCACGTAAAGTCCACAAAGAGGGTCAGAAAAGGATGGATAAAGTCA
The DNA here is from genome assembly GCA_001517045.1 of Pseudotsuga menziesii. Taxonomy (NCBI): domain Eukaryota; kingdom Viridiplantae; phylum Streptophyta; class Pinopsida; order Pinales; family Pinaceae; genus Pseudotsuga; species Pseudotsuga menziesii. The sequence goes on from LPNX010498634.1 coordinate 160,980, forward strand.
ACCCCAAGAAGGAAGTCCAAATAGAAGAAGGTTCTGAGAGACAAAAACCCCCGAGCCGCCGACAAAAAATAAGAAGGACACTCGCAGACAGAAAATAACCCCTGTAGACCCGGAAGTTCGTGTAAGAAGAACCCGGTCAGAGCTCAACAACGCTGACAAAACCGACGAGGAGGCAAGATAGGTGACACAGTAAAGCCGCAAAGACCGGCTAACCCTACAGAGAAACCCTAAGAGCAACATCATACAACCAAATAAAGAGTCTTAAGGCGACAGACCATCCAGACCCAGCTTATGCAAAATGTAACTTCCCACTTTTTTCTGCTAGTTGGTACTAGTCCTCCACCTTTGGAGGATGAACTCCAGCCGTTAGGTCTAGAAATAGCAAAGTCAGACCTCAAGAAAAAAAAACCCTAGAGACGGCCGAGAAAGCACCCACAAACCCTACAACAAGAAGGAAGGAGAAAAGCAGCGACACGTTAACCTTCCATACAAATAGAGGCTAGAGAAGAAATGAGTAGGGTGAAAAACAAGAAAGTATAGCATGGTAATGTCTAACTCCGACGCCTTGGCCCCGGTTCAGGCTGCAGCCAGGGTCTCCTCTCCTGCAGCTTCATCCTCTAGCCGGCTGAAGGGGACAATATTCATATCCAAAAAAATGTGGTTCACCCTTTTAAATGTGGTTCACCATTTGTTAGAGGACTACTCCACGGAAAACTCCAATACCTGATATTCAAACTGAATCAAGGTATGGTCAGCTCATCAATCACGACATTTATTACAAAGAGCTCCACAAAAGCAACATGTCACTTATAAGAGTAGAACCTGGGTGGGGAGGGTAACATTCATTCCTCCCAACCACCCAAGCTACATCCATTTGACATTAAAAACATTATATATACGCTTATACAAACCTTTGCATTTTATTACATAATTAAAAATTAGTTAGAATAAATAAAAATATTATTATATTTAACTATCCTATGTTATAATATTAATAATAATTAAGAAGAAATATGATTGTATTTAACCATCATATTTTATAATATTAGATTTTTATCTTTTATATATATAAAATAAAAATCTAATATTATAAAATATGGTGGTTAAATACAACTATACTTCTTAATTATTGTGACGATCTTTAAATTATGCAATAAAAAGTCTTAGTAGTCCCTCTCAAGAATGTAGATTAACAAAATATATAGTCTTAATAATCAATCTTTTAATAAAATTAATAAATGTATTTTAATATTCACTTTCATAACTTTGGGAAAAAAAATTTATGTATTTTATTTAAAAAAATAATAAAAAAATTAATAAAGTTAATAAATGCATTTCAATATTCACTTTCATGGAAAAAAGTTTATTTACATGATAATCTACGACTTGCTAATTTTAAAACGTCTCATATCATGCATCCAATTTATAAAAATATAAATCTAAATCATTATGGCAATCACTACACCATTATGGTTAACTATAATTTATTTAACATCTTTGCTATGGGAAAAGAAGGCCAATAGCCAAGCACAAGAACCATCATACTAAATATCACATCATCCTAACTTTAAGTTCTTCCATTGTAATGCTAAGGCAAACAAGAGTAAAGAAAATTGCTTTTTATGGATTCATTTTTCATACTAAATATCACATCATCCTAACTTTAAGTTCTTCCATTGTAATGCTAAGGCAAACAAGAGTAAAGTAAATTGCTTTTTATGGATTCATTTTTCAAGGCATTTGACACAATCCCTTCGCACTTATTAAATTACAAGCTCAAGGATTTGGATCCTCCGCTTTTGGTGGTATTTCATATGATAGACACTTTATACAACCATGGTTGATAGAGTATGGATCAAGAATAGGGAAGATACATAGTGTTATAGGAGTTCAACAAGGATGCTTATTCTTTTCTACACTTTTTGGACTTAGCTAAATGAAATCACATTAAAGTGATTGGGTATTTTATATGGTTTTTTCTCTTCAAAGTAAACTTGTATCATTACTATCTTAAACGTAATTAATAGTGTTTTCATGTTTCATTTAGTTTTAGTGATTGGTCTTTAAATTTGTATCCTCGGTAAAGTGGAAAGGTTTTAGAGTCGCATTGAATTCGACAAACCATAATGTTTATGTTGTTTCTATTTTGTTTTGTGTTGCTACAAACCATAGTAGTGGGTATTTAGTTTGCTTACCTTTTGATAATGATATTTGGGGGTGGTGTAGGTGGGGTTTGGGTGTTTGTTGGCCTCATCAACTATTTTGATTCAAATAATAGCTTAAGGGATTGGGGGGAGTCACTGCATTTTATCCCGAAGCATATCCCTATCATTTTTTAGTTACACAATACACACTATACAATACTATGCATCGATGTGAATAACACACTGCTTGGACTTAATAATTTTTAAACTAAAAATAATCATTTAAGATTCACCCTACACATTATACAATTTGTAGCACCAATGTGCATATTACTTCAAAGCACAGTGGTGCATATTACTATATAATGCACATCGAAGTGTATTACTACATAATGTGCATGTTGACTATCACAAAAATGGGTCTAGTGTGAAAATATCTACTTAGTTTGTAGATTAGATTTCATAATTTGCATATTTCATGTATGTCATTTATTTATAGAAGATCAAAGAGAGCATGAGGGAAGCATGCCCCAACACAAGAAAATGACAAGTTATTTGAATTTTTAAAACAAATTCATATATTAGACCATTTATATGTTTAAATGATGCATGGGAGATTCACTTGTTAACGGATATGTTATCACATCCATTCATAAAGGAGTTTTTCTTAATTGCAAAAAGTGAAGTCGATATATTGTATCATATTAAGTGGGGGAGAAGTATTTTTCAATTGAAGTAGGGATATATGTATTGAGGTTCGGGGAGAGAGGCTTATATATATTAGTGAGGAGAAATAAATTGTATGTGTTGAACACTCAATTAGATAAACATATTATACTAAAATTATGATCAAATCTAGGCAAGTAATAAATCTTGAATATGTGTCTAATCTACATGAAAATCAGTATGGGATAAATAGATCAGATATTCATTATCACCATGATCATGGAGATCATAAAGGTATTGCGCTATGTTTAAGGAAGTGGTTGGAGGTGCATATCTACCCCATCCATGGATGGGAAGGCTTGAGTATAAGTTTCAATGCTTTTATGGTGGTATTTATGGTTTCCCACTTTGTTGCCGTTACTCCACATTTGAGCAACTAGTAATTCTATAACTATTTCCATCCAAACAAGTATTCATTACCACCATGGTGATGGAGATCTTAAAGGTATTGCACTATGTTTAAGGAAGTGTTTGGAGGTGCATATGTACCCATCCATAGATGGGAAGGCTTGAGTATAAGTTTCAATGCTTTTATGGTGGAATTTATGGTTTCCCACTTTGTTGCTATTACTCCACATTTGAGAAACTAGTAATTCTATAACTATTTCCATCCAAACACAGGACAAATGATAGTAACGATCTTTAAAAAATGAATTAATGAAGCGCCAAGTCTTAAGGTAGAATGGAAAAGGAATCAAGACTGGTAATTTATTTATAACAAGATGTGTGAATTCCCCTTGTTCATTAGTTATAAATTATCATCATAAAGTCATTAGACTAGTTGCCTCATGACACATATAGAAGAAAATATGCGCAGTGTCATTGCAGTAGGGAAATCACATACTCAAGAACCAAGGTATGATTACTTTTCATAGAAGAGTAAACAAGTATATTTTAGGGATATTTTGTTGTAATTGGTGTTTCCCCTTTAGTTTCTACTTCTAAGGTTCAATTGTTTTTCAAATTTTGAGATCAATTGTGAGGGAAATAAGTAATGAAATAATAAAATGGTACATTAGGATCTTATCCATTCTCAACAAGGTATGATGACACCTCATTAGGTTTATTGGCTACCAATATGTTTTCTAATTGAGAGTGTTATCCCACCCGAGACGACACAAAAGGTTAGGCTCTCTGTGTAACATAATTAAACCATTATTAAGGTTAAATCCAATACAAAAAAATCTGAAATATAAATGTTCCACCAATACACGCTTTAGTATAAAACAAAACAAAATGCAAAATTACAGTTACCAAAGGTAAAATCTATTATTAGCAAGTTGTTACAAATATGATCCATCAATACATAGTTTTATATAAAATCAAAATAAAAAGTGAAATCTATAGTTAGCAAAGGTTAAACCTACACTTAGCAAAGGTTGGTAACTTATATATTTTGAGGTAAAAATAATGTATTCGAATATGACCTCTTCAATTTGTAAAAGGTGGCAAAATCCTGAAGATAGATTTAATTTTGATCAAACAAATTAGTACTTCCCTTAAATCATCCAACAACATTGTATGCATTCAAATTTATCATGCTGTAATTTATCGTTTGTAAGCAACATAAACAAAAAATATGAGCTTTAGTGTAAGCTCTGTAGTTATATGTCCTTACCAATCAATGGTCATTAGTTTTACTAATTGTCATTTCAACATATCCATCCTTTACAAAAAAAAATGATAATGCAAAAAAGGTTCTCTAAAACTTGAGAACATGATAAACCTTAAAAATTAAGCTTGTCTTGCAGTAAACTCCAACAAAAACTTCCATATTTTATTTTCATGCTATAATGATCATCAATTACATTATGGTTATGACTGCTTAATAGAATTACAACTCCTACATTTTAAAAGGCGTGATCATGCTAATTATATTAACAAAGTTGTGAATGTGGGAGGTAAAGATACTTGCGAGAGGCGAATATTTCTCCAACAATAAATCCTTGCATGGATAATTTGATTTTCTTTGATAATGGTTTATTTAAATTTCCAAAGAGCCAATTTTTACCACATTACATTACATACTAAAAAAATCTTTAAAGTACAAAGACATTCAACAGTTTTTCACTAAAAAAGTTAAAGTATCAATTAATGTATAACCGCCCATAATGTATAACCGCCCTAAATATTCAAGTACCATTCTCTCCAATAACACTTTAACCATATTTGGCAGCTTGTCTTTGATATTGTTCATGAAAAAACCTCAAATCTCCAACATGAAGTCTACATGATCTATTCTCTTAGAATCCATACTTTCATTTAAAAATCAACTTTAAGGACAAAGATTGCATGAAACCATAAAACTTATAAAAAGTAAAATTTATCTTGTAAAAAAGTAAAGTAATCCAAATCCTAGAGGGCATATTTTTTAATCCAATATCCAAGTTACTAAGAGAACAATGAAATGAGTGTGAGTTTAGATTAATGGCTCGAAACAAGGTTCATTTTTAATTGTTCGTTATAAAGATATTTCTACCAAAGACCAATAAATATTTTCATAAAGTGTGCATTCACCTTCGATCAATACCTTGATCTATAAACAACCCTATGCTCCATAAGATGTAATCTCTATCGGTAAAAAATGACCATAGGTTAGATATAAAAAATCAATCCATACCTTTGCTTAAAATCATGATTTTTCTTTGTGTAAATCTGCGTGACTCAAAGCATTTATATGACCATAGGTTTCTATGTCTATTGCATCAAGGCAAGATCAAGAACATTTAGTTTTCTATTTTACTAATTATCCTTAATACTCAATATTAGTTTTTTTAATCCATATCAATTAGATGATCATGCTCAAAACAACATAATATAAAAGTTTAGAATGTTGAAGCAACAAAAACTTGGAAGCTAATATTTATTATAGATGTTCAAATCTTGATGCTCAATCATTGATAGAATTTATTATCTTCATGTACATAGATTTTTATTACTGGTTTATGAGTGATAAAACCGCCAAATTGTATGTATATTTCATATTAATAAAAATTGGTTTTACCTACTAGAAGAAAACCTCTCCATGTACTAGATGTATTTAATTTATTTATTATATTTAACTCCAACATTATATTACATAAATATATTATATTATCATTAAATATATTATATAGATATTAATGTGACATTGCTAATATAACAACTAGTGTATATGAAATGTGTATTAATTTGTAATAATTAATACTTAACAGTAAAAAAGCATTGATTCTAGAAATTTAAATCCAGAAGAAACACACATTTTAACATGTAACATTTAGAAAATGTTTGCATTTAAAGAAATATTTTGATTCCTTTTAGTTCACTCTCATTTAAGCGACATGATGCGAACCACTTTAGTCACTGGTGAAGATGGAATTAATATTTGCATATTGTAAAAGTGTTGAGATAAAGGGTGAAATCATGAAGTTGGGTGTCTATTCCGTGACAAATGCGCTTTCAAAATCATATTCTAGCATCTTTCGGCCGAACTAACAATATTTTTCGGCCGAAATAATTTAACATTTTTCGGCCGAATATTTGTTTTTTCGACCGAAAGATAAAAGTTGACGCCATGCCTCGTATTGAACGGCTTGCACAGTTTGCAGGGAAAATACCGTCCGGATAAGACCGTTGGTCTGATAATTTTTCGGCCGAATACTTTTTCGGCCGAACATTTATTCGGCCGAGGAATTATTCGGCCGAAAGTTTGTTCGGCCGAACAATTATTC
>LPNX010498659.1:0-36701 GCA_001517045.1 Pseudotsuga menziesii
ACCCTGAGGTGCCAACCTTGCAAGTGCTCACTACGGCCACTCCTCCTACTCCCATGCTCCATTTAGTGCCCTTTGCACCGAAAAAGGGGGAAGAAGTCCTCGATTTTAGCACAGTATACTATGATAGCGCTACCAAAAGGATCATGAGAAGAACTGAGCTAAAGGTAGGAGCTGAAGGAACGACCAGCACAATGATATCTGACAAAGCTGTGATGGTCGGAACAGATAAAGACCCGAAGTTTGTCATAAGAGCTGGCAGGGCAACAATAGACGCTACAGAGGACAATGTAGATCGAATGATGAAGGAGATAGACTCGACCAAGAAAACCTCCGCCCAACTGAAGGACACTCTTAGGAAAGAAAGAGAGGATGGTAACAGATTAAAAAGAAAGTACGAGCAGGTACTTAGGGAGATGGAGGCCACAAAGCATGAAATTCATGCTATTCAGCAGGAAGCCCAAGCAAAAGAGACGACACAAGAAGCCTTGGATAAGGCACATCAAGAAATTCAGGGCTGAAAGGACGAAAGGGAACAAATGAAAACAAAGATAGAAGAACTGACAGAGCAGCAGAAAGACATTTATGAATCCAATACCTTATATGTTAAAGATCTGCAAGAGCAGCTGGAGGCAGCCAAGGAGCAGCAAGTGGATCTGCAGCCATTCAAAGAACACATCCTGGCTCGGAAGGCTAGGATGCTGCAATTGCAAATGGACCTGGAGGAAGAAAGGTGTAAAGTCCTGCAAATTGATAGCAGGCTAGATGAATTGTTAAATACAGCATCTTATTTCGTAGACAGATCGCAAGACATCCTGGAGGTGCTGACTTCAAGGATTATCAGAGCAGAAGATGATCGAGAAGTCCCAGCTGGGCTATCAGTTAAGGATCGGCAAACCTTAAAGCGGGACCATGGCCTGATCGAGTTTGCTGTTATTGCTGTAGAGGACTTTCAGAAGACAGTGAAGAAAACGAAGGGAGCATGTACAGAGTTCTTTAGAAGAGCTCTTGTCACCTACAATCGCTATCAAGTGGAAGCTGAGCATAGGTTACCCGAATTCCCTGATCATGATACATTTACAGGGATGTTACAAGCAAGGCATCAGGAAGGAGAAGCCAAGGTCCAATGCATCATAGCCCTCGATGAGCCGATCCTAAGAAACGAAATTGGACATGCCGCTATTAGTGTACAGCTCTTGGAGGAACAGGTGCGTCTGAACAAGGCCAGGATAGAAGCCATTCAGAAGCAAGCAGATAAGTACGAGCTGAATGTACAATTCCTAGAACCCCAATCGTTTGAAGGACTCGCCAAGGAGACAGTAGCATGGAGGAAGTTTTTGGAAGACCAAGCGGGCCCCTCCAAATGAGAAGGATTGGTCAAATTTTGTAGAAGGTCATATTTTGTAAAGGGTAGAGAGAAATTGGAGCGTTGGGGAGCCCAAAGGTCACTTTGTGCAACCCAAGCATTTTTGTTTTTTTTGTAAAAAACTAGGGAAGAGAGACAAAGAAAGGGCTTTTTCCCAGTTAGACTGGAAGACTTGTTGTAAGAAGAACTATTTCATTTTGCAATAAAGAGTTTGGTTTGCCTGTTGGAGAAAGGACGGTGAAGTGTTCCAAATGTTGTACCATGGATGGCGGAAAGATGAATTACTTTGTTTTTCAGCTTGTGTCTGTGAATCATGAGATTGTTCTAACTTTATGACCTATGTCCGGTTGAATAATTTCTGATTTTATTTATGGAAATTTCACTTAGAGTAATGCTTGTGTTTGTATATAACAATTGGCTATCTGGTTGTTAGAATATCTTCTCATTCATGTGTTGTAAACGTAAATAGCAGCTATCTGTAATCTAGTTTAACATACATGAAAGTGGTACATTACTCACTAATAATGATTTTCTGGCTCCCCGGGGATAGATAGTTAGTTATCTTGGTTTCATAATTGCATATGTGATTTAGGTGTAGCGAACATAAGACGAGAGGTAAGAACCTGCGCAGCACATGGTGTGGTTCCCGGCATCTTTATCACCCTGCATGGTTTAGATAGGCATGTGCATTGCATTTATTAAGTCAAAATACAAATTCTGGTGGACCGGGCCGCAACCGGTAAACCCTCATTGTTACTTTGACCTACGGTGGCCGGACCGCAAACCGGACGGATTCCCTATACCAAACAGTCAGCGGGCTAGTTGGGAACGCTGATTGGGGAGAATCCTTTACTTTTGCCGCCTGTGATTTTCCAGGCCTCAACAACTTGTCCGTTCAAGCTCGTTAAGAATATGTGAATGGGCATCCACATTGGTGGTAGGTTATCTCTTTCTTGGACAATGTGGAATAATACGAGAAATGATCACTCTCTTTTCTATGAAATTGAGAAGAGTATTCTCAGGTATAGGTTTATCACTTTTCCGGACCTGAGCGACTAAATTTACAGAAAATGAACACCCGGTATGAGCTCAGTTTTCTCTTTTTCATGCTCTGGACCTAAACATGAAAAAGATTCCGAGTGTACTTCATGTCTTTGTCATGCTCGTTAAACACCAAGAAAAAAGCATCAAGTTTATTGTTGTAAGCCCCATTTATCATACTCAAATGGATCTTTTTGATTGATATTGCTTTCCTTCACACTTGTAAAACTCAAGCTATATGTTTCTCTTGAAGGAGCATTGGGTAGGTGGTAATTTAACCTTTTTCGAACCTCCCTGACTAAGTACGAAAAAGGTTCACCTTTTCTTCTATGGGAGTTAATAAAGCTCTTATGTGGTATGTTTTATACTTTTTCGGTCTCAGGAGACTAAATTGGATGAAAAAGGACCCCCCTAGAGTCTTCTTCGGAGTTTTCAGACTCTCTAAACATGAAAACACCAAGTGAGCATGTACTAGTTTGGGCTCATAAAATCCATGAATCAGTGACACTATCAAGCATTATTCCCTCGTCTCTTCAAGCTTGTCAAAAAATGAAGAGAGACTTGAGTTGACTTTCCTGGACTCATTAAAATTTAACAAGGAAGATAAGAAATAATTTTTCTTTTGGTTCTCAGTCGGTGGTAGCATGTCTTCCTTGAACATAGCACTCTTTGTATTTTTCGATACTCATGTCTCAATGTTCACTTTCAGTTCAGCTATTACTTGAAGTTTCTTACCCCCCCTCTTTTCAGTTCTACCTAGGGAATCTGATCATGTCTCCTACATGATAGATAAGTCTCGTTGTACTATCTGCAAAGTTGAAAGATGCCTTGGATCATCTCTATGTCGTGCTCATTGTTCAAGGACTTAACCCTGTATCTGATTTATACCCTGATTCCATCATTGTCTTATCTGTTATTACTTTCATTTCCCTTCCTTTACCCACTTCCTACTCACTTTTGTGATCCATTGGAGGATCTATTGATCCATTGGAGGATCTATTGCCTTCCTCATCACAGTATGGTTCCGCATCAGCACTTCCTGATGACGAAGACCTAGAGTTTTTTATGATCATACCTTAGGATTAACTTTCATTATTGGTGAATTCCTTTGCTTCAGTTGTCGATTACCACATATTGGTTGACAATCTATTGAATCCTATCCATGTTCGACTTCAAATAACATCTATTCACATGGCTTGGATTGTACTAGTTCTTTGGGATTTTTTATGAAGACCTTAGGTTCATATCTATGGACTAAGTTGCGCAAGATTATGTTGTGGTCACTTACACAAATTCCAGATCTTTGAAGGCTCATCATTATTGTATATTGTGGCTTTGAACCACCTTTGTAATATATGTGGTCTTGTACTCGTACTATATGATGTATTCAAATATTGTAAAGGAGCTAGTGTTCCATTGAACATAGCATCCTTAGATATGACTTTGTATATGACATTATTATGTATTTGTTTCAGGTACTACCTCTGCTCCATTGGACTTCTAAGTTCTCCAAGATAATGATTATAATGTATTTCATCCATCCTTTCCCTCTAACCTCACACATTAGGGGGCATCTATTATCAACCCAAATGCCATTTCTCTATCCGAGTGCCGACATTCCTTATGTTGGTACACAAAAGGACATCTTAGGATTGAAGTTTTCCAAATCACTATAGATGGGCATGACATGGGATGCATTTACCCTTGAACCAGCTTGCCATATTATTTTTCTAAGTGTTGAGCTACGTACACGACTATCCTCATTGCAACTCATGTAAATACGTGACTATATTCATTGCAATTCGTGTATTGTATGTGAATATCTACATTGCAACCCTCATACATCAGCGTACGTGAGTTTCCTTTAAGAAACTTGCATGTCATACGTGGGTTGCCTATATCAATAGTTGCATATATCTTGATTCGACATTAAAAAATATAAATCACGATTAATGGAGATTAGTTGGGTCTTAATCATTAACTATCCTAACCATTTCAACCTCCTCAACCTTCAAAACCACTCTATTTACCAAAGTATAAATAGAGGCCTTGGGGAGGGCATTCATCAATCAAGTTTGGAGAGCAAAGTTATGCTGGTGGTATATCTTCAAAATTCTTGGAGCAGCAAAACTCAAAGTCCTTTGGTTACAGAGGAGTAGTTGTCTCAGGAGCTGGGTTGTACTCTTATCTCATTCACTGATTGTTAATAAAGAGAATTATTCTTCCAACATTGTGTTGAGTCTCTTTCATGTATCATGGTTGATGAATATATTTGATTATGTACTGGATATATTGTTTATCTAACCTCTCATATATACATATATAAGATTGTACTTGGAGAAATTTCTCTTTGCAGGTGAAGGAGGTGCATCCCTGGAAGCTTTGGAGAGAAGAGGAGCGGAAGAAGATAAAGCTTGGATCAACCATCAATAATCGGGTAAGTCGAGACTTTCTTCCTATTTCCTTTATGTTCTCTTTTAAAACTGATTGTCTGCAAGGTTAGTAGTAAGTTGGTAACCCCAGACCCTAGGTTACAAGGGTGTTTAATCCTAAACAACTCACATCCTTCATCTATCCTACCACCTTAACTTTTTTTCTATCTAACTGGATGATTTTAAGTGAAGAAGGTGTAGGTTGACCATTTATTTTCTTACAAACCAAAAGAGGCATAAAATTTGAGGATGCTCCAGAATCTACTAAATAATTGTGCACATTGTGATTGAAAATTTCAAAAGAAAGCAGAAATGGTAACATTTGGGATTTAGACTTTTCCCCAATGCTTGCTTCACTAATGTCTTCCTTTGATTGAACATCATCTTTGGGTTTGCTAGTTTGTGGATTAAAGGCTTCCAAGATCTTCTTTCTTTGTTGAGGTAGATTACGCATTTATAACAAAGAAGTATTTTCCTTAGTTTTCTTAATATCCTCTATTATGTCATATCCCATGTCACCCTCTGTTGAACTTCTCTTGTTATCTTCCACTTTACTTTATGCACTCTTTACAAGTTTACTAAATGTGGGAGCGTTCTTCCTTGTTATGACTAAATCAGGTACAGGTGGGGTTTGAGTATCACTGCTGATTTTCTTCATCCTTTCCTGAATCTTCTTAATATTGGGTATTAATACATTCTCATCCATTACTAGAGCCATTCTTCTTCTTGTGATATTTATTGTTGAAATTTGTATTTCCTCAATCGGTTCCTCTTCTTCTAGACCCAACATAGGTGCACAATCCCACAACACCATTGTTGTTTCCGGTGGTGCTTCTGGTTCATTAGCTCTTTCCTCTTTTTCTTCAGGTTCATTTATTTGAGCATCCAAAATTTGGTTCATTACCAGAGTCATCGAATTTATCCATTGTGGAAATCTTTTCTCATAATGGGGTTCTTGATGAAAAGTGAAAAAATTATCCATTCCAACTTCAGTGAAATTCAAAACAAAAGATTTGTGCATGGGTGGTTGGGATGGAACACTTTCATCTCTTTTCTTGAAGAATGGTTTAAATGGTTTTTTGGATGAACTTACCTCTTTATCATTTTCTAAATCCACAATCTTGTTTGATCATTTATGTACCATTTTAACAAAATTTTCTAACTCATTTGAACGTTCCTCTTTGGGTCTAGTCAGCAACAAGGGTTTCTTACTACTGAAAGTTCTCATATCTGACTCTGTGGTATGTTTGTTGATACTTTCCACTTCATCCTCTACTTTCTTAGCTTCTTCATAAGTCTCCACCAGAGAAGGTTTTACTGATCTCTTAACAAACATAGCTATGTTAGGGGAGAGTGCTGAAGAATAATATTCCATTAGAGTCTCTTCCATAGGTTTTATGGCAACACTGAAATTATTTAATTTGTGGGTTTAATAATCCCTAGTTTGACACATGTATCCATTTATTATAAAGCTCTCCATGTGGGGTTTCCTTGTTGGTTACTTGTACGAACACATGTTTTCATTGCTATCAAAAACCAATGATCCCCTTTCTTTACTAGAAAGATGCCAACAATACAACTAGCTCCTATATCTTTTCAATGATCTACTAAAAATAGAAAACAATTTGATTACATGGCAATACACTAAAACTTATATAACCTATCCTATAACCTATCATTGACATTCCACATTCTAGATATTTATCATGAGGAACATATCCTCTTACAATATTTAGGCCTTCTAGAAGGCTCGATTTACAAGTTTGCCCAAGATAGAATGCTCATGCATCAACTTTAAACTTAAATTTTAGTGGCAACATAATTGATCCAACTAAAATTTTGAGAGTTGAAACATTAGTTTCAAGTAAAAAAATAGATCTTGTTGAAATTCCATAGCACATGGAAATTGTCCTAGTTTGATATCTAACATACCTACATAGGAAAATAGAAAAATCAAATCTCTATCAAAACTACAATCGGATTTTACTAGAAACCAAAACACATCAAATTGAAGAAAGTAGCAGCGAGTACATAGATTTGAAACTCAAAGCACATCATTGTTTAATAGTCTTGAAAAAAGAAAATACACTAACATATTCAAACTCTTCTCTTCACCCACTAATCAAACAATGAAATGAATAAAACCTATACCCATGCCTTCTCCTTTATAGACTAGGAGGTACAAATGAATTTGGACATATGCACTACAACACCTTAACTGGAAAAAAAAACCTAAACCATAGATCTCTTATTGGCCTTAGGACTAATGCCCTCAACTTGCATGAAAGAACTATTACTAGGTAGGTGCACCCACTAGAGGAGAGTGAAAGTATGAATGCATTCATCTCTCTCTTCTAGGGATCTGTTGCAGCTGCAACATTTTCCCAAAATTCAAAAAATTTCAGGACCCTCGTTTTGCTTATATCGGTTTGTTTTTCTTATTTGATTTGATCTAATGATTCTTCGGAAAGACTGTTTCTAAAGCCTGAAATGATCCACTTGTGTTTTTTCCTTTGAGTGCGTTTTCAAGTGTTTGAATCAGAAGATTCTTTGCTTGCGCTCCCACCATTGCGGAGAAATAATAAGCTTCAGCCTCGATATTTGTCTCCGATGCATTTGTCTCAATCGGCTAACTTTTGGTTTTCACATCGGAACATTTTATTACTAATTTCTCCACAGTTGCGGATGGTAAACTACGAGCCCCCAATTATTGAGCCGAGAGGCTCTCTACAGCCCAGTATGGGGGAGATCTTGTAACGTTACGTAACGTTATTTTTATTAATAAAAAATAGATTTTTTAATTATAAAACAAAATAAATGTCGGCCAGAAAAACAGCCTAATATGGGGGAGATGTTGTAATCTTCCTACCTAACAAAACAATAAAAAGGTAAAAAATAACAAAACAATAAAAAATTTAAAATTTAATTATCCCCCCAAAAAATGTGGATCATAAAAAAAACACAATATGGGGGAGATGTTATAATGTTCCTACATAACAAAATAATAAAAAAATAAAAATTGAATTATTTGCAAAAAAGTGTTGGCCTTTTAAACAACCCATGGTTTTATTGTATATGGTTTAGGAGGACCGTGCACATGGTTTTAAAACCATGTGCAATGCCTCCTAAAAAACCCATGGTTTTATCGTACATGGTTTAGGAGGGCCTTGCAAATAGTTTAAGACCATGTGCAAGGCCTCCTAAACAACCCATGGTTTTAGGAGGGCCTTGCATATGGTTGTAAAACCATTTATGGGGAGATGTTGTAATGTTCGTTCATAACAAAATAAAAAATAATATTAAATATTATATGTTGGCCATAAATAATATTAAATATTAATAATAAATATATTATATGTTGACCTTAAATAAAAAAATGTGTCTCTTGGTTTGAATCAAATCAATGGTATATATAGTACACACCAAAGTTGATAGCTCATTGAGTGTAATACTTAAGAAGAGGTTTGCACCTAGAGAGATTTGATCCCTCTTGGCTCTTGATAGAGCCTAGGATTTGGATCTACGCTGGTTGTATTGACTTTTCAAGCTCCGCTTTGTTATTTCGTCAATCCTTGGGTTTTGGATTGTCACCATTGCGGCCACTGAAAGCACTAGCCTTCCGATCATTTAGTTGTTTTCTCTTCCGATTCAGACCTTACGTGGTGGGGCGTGATGTCCTTTATGTTCCCGCCATTGCGGTTCCTTATTCCACTATCACCCCGACGTTTAGTTTTGCGAGCCCCAATGCGC
Source organism: Pseudotsuga menziesii (assembly GCA_001517045.1). NCBI lineage: Eukaryota > Viridiplantae > Streptophyta > Pinopsida > Pinales > Pinaceae > Pseudotsuga > Pseudotsuga menziesii. Next base: position 8,587 of record LPNX010498659.1, read on the forward strand.
TATTGGTTTCTCCCGGTTAGATCTGCGAATATCTTAGTTGTTTTACCAACCCAATGTTTTAGAAAGAAATGTCCTTGTGACATCCGATCCCTTTGACTCCGCCGTCTGATTTTTATTTTTTCGCCTCCCGCCTATGGTTGACTATGTATATATATGGGGTCGGGTTTATTATTCTATTGCTATTTGGACTGTCATGATCTGTCGCTCTCGTGTGTTGTCATTCTCTCGAGCTCACAAGGACCCCCATTGTCAATGTACCCACGTTTCTAGGTGGCTCAACCGTGGAAGCTTGACAGTCCTCTTCCCACCGGTCACGCAGCAGTGCCAGGTAGGCTCTCGTGCGTTATCCCGTTCCGTTCAAGCGTTTGATAATGTTTTCTGTGGTTAGATTTTTTCTTTTACAACCGTTTTCCCTTGGCCCCATTGTTTACTTGCATATATCATGGGGGCTTGTAGCGTAACTGTCAGTGGTGAGTCTTGTTGCCCATAGGGCATTTTACTCCGTGGTTGTATGTTTTCGACCCTACGCTTAGTGGTTGGGGAGATTGGTGCAGACGACCGTTACGTTGTCTGCGCCAATCTACCCCGTTTGATGATAGGTTGATGGGGGGAGGGTTTTTCATGGCCTCCCTATGATGTTAGACTGGTTGCCCGTTTCACCAAATCCGCGCTGTTTCACCAAATCCGCGCTGTTTCAAGCGACCTGATTCGCGGTCGTTTTGAACCTGAGCTAGTTGGGGGTTGTGTAGCACCGTGCAGCATTTTTTATTGACCATATATTTGCATAGACAGTGTTTTTCCTGAAAACACACCGTTGAAAATTTGCATAAGTTCCCTAGTTATCCAACGCAGTGCGACGATCATGGCATCCACAGAGAGCCTAGGGTTTCTTCACTTTAATGTAGATTTTGTTTCCCTGCTCGAGATATGTTGATAGAACTGTTTTATTAGACAACGGTGTTATCTTGCACATATTTGCTTCATTTAACTAATTTCCGTTATGTTAAACATAGATGAAGTGCAACAATGCACATTGTTGTCTAAATGTTTGCAACTTAGCTGAAAATGGCCTAATGATTATAATGTCATATATGACAGGAAGATTTTGAATTCAAAATGTCAAAACAACAAAAGAAGAAGGCCCCTGTGGTTGAAGAGGATCCCGACGTGGAAGTTATTACCAAAACCGAATCAATCTATGAAGACACCAAGTGCCTATCTGGTGTAGAGACTGAATACCAGTGGGGAGAGATATACAAGCTGATCATGCGTCGAGAGGTGCCTGATATGGGTTTGGAGGAAGAAGGCATATACGCCAATATAGAGAGATCTTCACTGGTGAAGATTGCCACAAGACGAAAGCTCTTCCCATGCTCTGAAGTGATTGGTTGGATTCTGCCCCGGGCTGATGTAACCACTATGATCCTGGAGAATGTTGACAAACAAGGTTGTGCTTCCTATAGCCCAGGATATGTAGCCCTGGCCTACCACCTGCCAGAAGCACAAATATTTTTGTCTGACGATTGGTTGAAAAACGTCAGAATGGACCTTGTTGATACCCTCAAAAGAATGATGTTGCTTGGAAGACATTTCAGAACCAGGCCTATGGGAGATTATGACATAGCAAGCTTAAGGACCCCATACAGGTTCATAGCCTTAATGCTTAACAGGATTTTTGGAAGAGCTCATGGCAAGAGCTTCAAATTAGAATGGATGCTAATTATTTTTCATGTTGCAACCCAGGGGACCATTTTTAACTGGGCCAACATAGTATCAAATATTATTTCAGCCTACATGGCCTCAGCTTTGGGAGGAGTGTCCCAAAAGAGGTCAAAATTTTACATGAGTTCCATACTCGTCGATTGTATACTGTGCAATCAACCTTTCCCCAGCCTAAGGTGTATCTAGGATAGGGAGAGGATGCTTGTGTATTCTGCATACAAGCCACTGTGGGTGCACAAGTACCACAGTAATTACCGAGATGTTTGCAAAGATTTCATCATTCCATTGTATACTCTCATTTTTCTAAAGGAATGTGACTACATGTCAGAAGAGGCATTGCAGGTAATTGAAGAATATGCAGATTATTATTTGACCAAGGATGGCCTCTACTTCAGAATGTTCGGAGGTTCCAGAGCACCCTCCCTACTGCCCAAATATGCCACTGACTACATCATTCATAAGGAGGTGGTTAGGCAAGTCTTCCTAGATGGCATAGGAAGCTTTTTGTTTGAACATAAGAAGGCTGCCTATCCCCCTTTGCCTTTCAAGTTAGGAAATTATAAGTTTACCAGATTGAAGAAAGAAGATGAGTTTGTAGAAGAGTTGGAAAGGTTTCATTTTGGTGAGATGCCCTTCCATAGAAATGACTCCTGCAACAAAGTGGTTGAACACTGCAAAGAGAACAACGTCCATTTCAAATACACCCACCATTGGGATAGAGAAGAATCCATCTTCCGTAGTGCATTGAACATAACAGCCTTAAGGAAAAGGTTCAAAAAGAAGATCACCACAAAAGGTGGGAAGGGGCAGGATGAATAAGCAAAAGCCAATGAAGAAGCCAGGAAAAGAGATCCAGAAGCCCAAAGGTTGGCCCAAGAAGCTGCAGGGTGGCTGCAAGGAGAAGAAGAAGAAAAAAGAAGAGCTTCCCGGGAGGCAGCCAAAAAAGTAGAAGAAGATGCGAGAAATGAAGAAGAAGAAAGGAAAAGGAAGCTTGATGAGGAGCTTCAGAAACAAGGAAGCAGAGAGGCTAAAGCTGACTCAAACAGAGGCAGAAAAGTCAGCCTCTTACATAGCTGATATTCAAACCCAGGACATGGAGAACCCCGAGGTTCAGGACCCAGAAGTACCTGCTGTCAGCACACCTAGACAGTCTATGGTCCCCACACTTAAATTGGTCCCCTTTGAACAGAAGGTAGGGGAATAAGTCCTTGATTTTAATACTGTTTTCTATGACAGGGAAACAAAGAGGATAGTGAAGAGAATGGAAAGGAAGGTTGAAATAAGAGGTCTATCTGGGAAGATGATAACGGATACACCCGTTGTATTTGGAACAGACCAAGATCCCAGATTCACCATTAGAGCAGGAGCTGCATTGATCCACACTTTGGAGGATAATGTAGACAAAATCATGACAGATCTGGAGCAATCCAAGAAGTCTTTTGCTCAACTGAAAGACACATTAAGAAAGGAGAGAGAGGAAAGTAGTAAGCTGAAGAGGAAATATGAGGACATGAAAAAAGAGATAAGGTATTCAAAGGATGAACTGCAGCTCCTCCAAGCAGAGAGATGAGCTAGGGAAACTGCACAAGAGTGTCTGGAGAAAATGTAGCAAGAGTATCAAGAGTTAAAGGTGGAGAAAGAACAACTGCTGGGAAACATAGAAGACTTAGAGCTGCACAAGACCACCTTGGAGACAAGTGAGAAGCAAGCTCAAGAACAAGAGACGAAACTTCAAGAGCAGATCGCTTCTCTGACAACGGCTTTGGAGGAAGCAAGAGAGCAGCAAGTTAACCTCCAACCTTTCAAAGAACATGTGATGGCACAAAATGCCAAGATGCTTTAGCTGCAAACCGCCATAGAAGAAGAGAGATGCAAAGTTTTGCAAATAGAAGACCGATTAGAGGAAATTTTGGAGACTTCCTCTTATTTTGTTGATAGATCTCAGGACATCTTGGAAGTCTTGACAGTAAGAATGGCAAGGTTGGAAAATAATGAAGAAACTCCTATAGAGATGCCCTCGAAAGATCGACAGGCCCTTCAGCAGGATTATGACTTATTAGAGTTTGCTATAAACACAGCCAAGGAATTCAAAAAGGCTATGAGAAAGACTAAAGGAGCATGCACATAATTCTTCAAAAGGCTCCTGATTACCTATAATCAGTGCCAAGGAGAAGCTGAGCAGAGGCTTGATGTTTTTCCAGACCACGACTCATTTGCAGAGATTTTGCAGAAGAGGTATCAAGAGGAGGAAGCAAAAATACAGCACATTAAGGCCCTTAACGACCAGATCTTAAGGAGTGAAGTAGATCATTCCGCCATCAGTGTGCAGCTATTGGAGGATCAGCTTCATTTGAGTGTGGCCAGAATTGAGGCCATCAGAAACCAGGATGCAAAGTTTGAGATAAACATTCATTTTTTGGAACCTTGTGCGTTTGAAGGCATCGCCTCTGAGGCTTTAGCGTGGAAGAAATTTCTGAATACTCAAGTGGGGCCCTCCTCATGAAGGATTAGTCACTTTTGTAATATGTAACGATTTTGCAAACATTTGAGGAAAGTAAAATTTTGGGAGGCGAAGAGTTGGGAAGCCCAAAGGTTATTTGTGGGCAGCCCAACAGTCTCATCCTTTTTGTATAAATATAGAAGACTTAGAAGAACCAAGGGGTTTTTTCCCAGTGAGACATGTAAAGAGATATTGTAAGAAGAACTACTTTTTTTTGCAATAAAGAATTATTGTTTTCCTGTCGGAGAAAGTTTGGTGGGATGTTCAAATGCTATGCTATGGATTGGTGAAAGATGAACTATTTCGTTTTTCCAGTTTTTGTGCATTAACTATGAGATCGTTCTAACTCTTAGAGCCTATGTTCTGGTTTAAATGATTTCTGGTTTATTCTGTGAAATTACCACCATGAGTAGTGCATGTTGTTCATAGAAACAATTGGCTATCTGATTGTCTAAATATATTTAATCGTTCATGTGTTGTAGGAAGGAATATCAGCTATCTGTAATTTCTCTTTATAATGCATGCACAATATACATTACTTGTAAATACGTTACAATTTGGCTCCCCAGGGATAGATAGATAGATAGTTAGTTTTACTTCATTACTGCATATGTCATTTAGATGTTTGTGAGTCCTAAGACGAGAGGTAAGAACCTGCGCATCACGTTGTGACTACTCCTTGCATCCTTTATCACCCTGCATTGTTAAATAGGCACTTGCATTTCATACCCTAAGTCAAAAAATACAAAACATACACGGTGGACCGGGCCGCAACCGGTAAACCCTTTTGTTACTTGACCTACGGTAGGCGGACTGCAAACCGGACGGATTCCCTACACCAAACAGTCACGGGCTAGTTGGGAATGTTGACTGGGGAGAATCCCTTGCTGTTGTTGCCTACGAATTTCCAGGCCTCAACAGGATCTATACCCCATCTATCTTGGAATGAATGCAAATGTAAAGTGGCCCAATTATGCATGCAACTACTAACTAAAACAAACTTAGAAATAGGACTGAACTACTTAATATAAAAAATATCTAGATTCTAAACTAGAACTACATTGAGGATAGCACATTCATTCCTTCTCTATATTTCTCCTCCATGAATGCTCCTACACCCTTATTATTGTTGCACAGAACTGTTGAAGGAGGACATACTACTACTGTTGTCATTAAGTTTGTTGTATAAATTATTGTACGAAATCCCTGCTTAAGTACCTACACCATAAACCTTCTTTGCATGCATCCAAATCTTCTATGCTTACTGCTGCCATTAAATGACATTCTACTGAACACTTTCTGAGGTACTAAAATTCTAACATGTCTTGTTGTAATGATTGTTTAAGTGGCATAAGTACAACCAAAATTCACAGTTCATAAAGCTATGCAAAAAATCAAATATTAAAGATCAACTAACATAATAGATTTAAGTTGTTGTAAAAGAGAACAACTCAGTCACAAAGTTTCTCTAGAGGTTCAAGCAAAGAAATAAGATTGTAAAAAGATGTAAAGTACATATGGTCCAGAAATTCCAGCAAACAAATAATAGATGAAATAAATATTTGATAAATTCTTGATATAGGACTTGGTAGAATTGTAGAAGAAGATGATCCCCAAATTTTCTATTGAAACCAAACTTAATAAAAGGTGGACTCAAATATAAAAATATAAATGTCTCAAATGGGTATAATCTTTTTACAATGCAAGGGTTTCCTTCAATATGAGGATCGTTGTGTGCTTCATTCTATATATACCTCACCTGACTAAAAGAAGATTTCATAACAAGGGCTTCAAAGATGGAAATCATAGTTGTTATGAGAAACAAGTTGACATTGAACATGCTTTTGGAGGTGTCAGTTTGTTGAGAAGGTTTGCAATAGAAGTCAAAGTATTTTTGCAAGTATGTTCACTTCTTAGCCTTGCTAGTGGGCTTATTTTTTGTGGAGATCCTTGTTGCTGCAAAATATATGGTTTGAATGCCCAGTAGGTAGTGAGGATGATTATGTTTGAAGATTCAACCAAAGAAGGATTCACTGAAATTAACAAGATCTCAATTTTATTCCAAAATGGAATGTTTAAACATGCATAGGATGCCATAAAATAGCATTGCCAAGCCATTTTTCCTCCAGAGAGAAACAACTGAGCCCACAAGAATCATAGCTCTATCCAAGCTTCCCATTGAGATCACAACGTTATCCAGCAGAGACACTCAGCTATGCCCAGCAGAGACAACTTCATCCCACTCCAAAATCAGGACCAAGAGGATGACTCAAAAAATAAGAATGGGTCATACAAACTGCCATAAAGCATAACTATGGACCAAGACACTTGAAATGTTGTTTCAAATCTGAATAAGATGATTCTGAAATTATTTCTTCTACTACATTCTCCAATTTATAAAAATAACCATTGAGTTAAAGTGTTTTGTGTGCACCCTAAAATAAAAGTACACAAAGTTCATTGTTAACTCAACATTGGCATGTCTATGGGAATGGGTAGAAAATCAAGTCCAATTGGTTATGTAATCCTTCTACCACAACCACATATCCTAGATCTGTGATTGGGAAGTGAAATCAAAATATATAAACTCATCTTGCAAAACATTTTGACCATTTTATCATAGCTATCTATATTTTCTCTTTCAAGCATAGAGAATAATTTCATTTTCTTATTTCATTTTGATGAATACTAGTAGAGAATTTAAAATTGTAGATTGCACTCAGTTCATAAGGTCACTGCCCAGGTTCATAAGGTCACAGCCAGCAATGACACACAGTCACACTAGTAGTGACACTCAGTTATTCCTAGAAGAGACACAATCGTGCCTAGTAGCACACACAATCATACTATCAAACACAGTCACACTAGCAGAGACACTCATTTATGCTCAACAAAGACACAGTCATGCCCAACAGTGACACATAGTTAGCTGCTCTTTCAACCCTTTTGCAATCAACAGGATGTCCAATTTTTTTCATACCTTTGGTATTTTATCAAGGAAAGCAAGTATCTAAGATTACACACCTAACACCCAGATTGGTGCTTATTTATGTTTCCCTGGGATTGATTGTAGCTGGAGACAATCTGCTTTACTCTTGGGGTATCTCTTATATGCCCATTTCAACCTATTCTCTTCTTTGTTCAAGTCAATTGGCCTTTAATGCTATATTTGCATTCATCTTTAACAGGAAAAAGATTACCCCATTTATCCTAAATTTTCTTGTTTTGCTTTCTTTGAGTGCAATAATGCTTGGGATTCATTCAGACAGTGACAGGACTAAGGGAGTGAATAATTCCAAGTACATAATAGGATTCATTTTCACTATTGCAGTTTCTGCAATGTATGGACTGGTTCTTCCATCGATGCAGCTTGTATTCAATGGGGTTTTAAAGAAGGAGACTTTTGCAGTAGTTTTGGAGATACAAATTTTCACATCCATAGTTGCAACTGTGGTGTGCATAACTGGATTGTTTGTTGGTGGGGAGTTCAGAGATATGAAAGAAGAGGATGAGAGTTTCACAACAGGGATAGTTTCCTACTACATGACATTGATAAGGTTTGGAATAGGATGGAAATTTTTTCCTATGGGTGTAGTGGGTTTGATATTTTTGGTGTCTTCCTTATTCTCAAATGTCATTAGCACTCTGGCCCTCCCCATTGTGCCCATATTACCAGTGGGTTTCTTCCATGACAAAATGGATACTCTGAAAATTATTTCGATGTTGTTAAGCATATGGGGATTTGTTTCCTATGTATTCGGTGGGTGCATATCAAGAGATAGTTGAGAAGACTAAGATAACAGAAAAATATCTACAATCAAGAAGTGTGGTGTTCTAAATTCGGTGAAACAAGGATAAGACTATCCAAGTACATGTACATGTGCAGTCTTAAGAAAAGTAAAGTAATTATCAATTTTTCTAACTCTGATTGTTCATCAAGTCAAGAAAGACAATCAAGGTATGTAAATATAGTATTGTATTTGAAGACTGTCACATAAGATCAAATTCCGAGACTCACTAACTACAGGGAAAGAATGTCATAAGTCTACCCTAGTCAATTTGTTTGGCATATACGAATTAATACCATGATGTAAATATGCAACGAAGATTCTGCTAGCAGAATTCTGATTTGATAACATAAACACAAAGACACATGGCTATCATTAAAAAAAAAGTGTCACTCCACATAGACATCAAGATAAGATCTAAGATACATTTCTGAAGACAAAAGTCTGATCATTTTCGTAAAGGTTTATGTATTCAAAGACCAAGAAGAAGCACCTTTCAAAAGATAAGATACAAGATATTTTGGGTACAATAACAGACTGTAGCAGAACGCAGAAAATATAGTAGACAATTGAAGTTCAGATTATGATTTGCAACAGTATACATGTAAATTTTTCTCTAACCATGGATCAGATCCTATGGTATGCAAATCTAGTACTTCTAATTTAAAGACACATGACTATCATTCAAAAAAAAGTGTCACTCCACATAGACATCAAGATAAGATCTAAGATACATTTCTGAAGACAAAAGTCTGATCATTTTCGTAAAGGTTTATGTATTCAAAGACCAAGAAGAAGCACCTTTCAAAAGATAAGATACAAGATATTTTGGGTACAATAACATACTGTAGTAGAACGCAGAAAACATAGTAGACAATTGAAGTCCAAATTATGATTTGCAGTAGTATACACATAAATTTTTCTCTAACCATGGATCAGATCCTATGGTATGCAAATCTAGTACTTCTAATTTTGGTTTGATATGGACAAGGGTTATTGCCTATAGGAAGGATCTATTTTAATGATTAGTGTCTGGGTTTTAGACTATCACCATAACCTCTATTATCTGTTTGTCAACTGAGAATGAGGACCAAGACTCTAACTATCAATAGGCCAAAGTTTGACAGTCCTAAAGACTGCATCTTCTACTCAAAAAGCTGAATTAGAACTATTATAGTTCAGATTTGTGGGTTACAATATCCTTGTGAATTTGAAGGATACAAGGGTGTAAAATATGAGCTTAAAAATACATCTTAATGATGATCTTGTCAGGTGGTAACTTGAACCTCATCATGGCGATGATCTTGTAGCTGGTAACTTGAACCTTGATAATTAAGAAGCCCTCATGCACATACAAATGAAGTCATCAATCATCACTTGGAGTTTGAATCACTTGCTGATCACATGTTGGATTTGGTTGACCCCTCACAAGAAGCTAGTTTGTAGTATAAACAACACACTTTTGATACATTTTTTAGAAGGAAAGTGTAGCTACAGAAAATTGTCTTACTATTATAGTTGGCAATGACCAAGAACCTAGAGTTTGAGGATTTTGTTTGGGATGAAAGGAAACTGTTTTAGTGATGAATAAACCAAGCATACTTGGGAGCGAGAGCAAGAGCAGGAGCGGGAAGTGAAAATTTTAGAATCTTCTAGTTTGGAATCATTTCGGGAGCGTTTTTTATATAATATATATTTTTAATATATTTTGATGCATATATGCCAACAAATGCTTGTAGAATGTTGAATTAGTCATGGAAAGCATAAAAACATGAAATAAACCATAATATGATAAATCATAATACCATATAACAGTGTTCATCAACCATCAATGATTCAATCAATTATCATATACTAGTGAATTCGTCAAACATAATTTGCAAGTGTGGAAACATAGATTTAGCTCGTCATATATTTGACAATATGTTTGAAAGATATTTGGTCTCTTGGAACACAATGATTGATGGGTATGGAATGCATGGTTCTGGTAAGGATGCCTTTATTATTTTCTGCCAAATCCAACAGATGGGAGTTAAACCATATCATATCACTTTTACGCGCCTTTCATCTGCATGTAATCATGTAGGCTTGGTGGATTTGGGCAGGAAATGCTTTAATTCCTTAAGTCAATGTTATGGCATTACCCATAGGATGGAGCAATATGCATGCATGGTTGATATTCTTGGTCATGCTGGACATCTTGATGAGGCTCAAAATTTTATCAAGATGATGCCCATAGAGCCTGATTCTAGTGTATGGAATGCCTTACTTGGTGCCTACAAAATTCATTGCAACATAGAACTAGGAGAATGGGCATCATAACAACTTTTTGAGTCAGGTTCCAAGAATGCAAGAAAATTTGTATTGCTCTCAAAACTCTATGCTGCAGCCGAAAGATGGGATGATGTAGCCAAGGTGATAACGATGCTGAAACACAGGGGGTTAAAAAATATTCCAGGGTGCATTTGGATTGAGATCAATAAGTGGGTCCATTCATTTGTTGCAGCAGATAGATCAAACCCACACTCTGAAAAAATATACATGGTTTTAGAGAACTTGGCCAGGAAGATGAAGGTGGTAGGGTATGTATATGACATGAGTTTTGTCCTACATGATGTGTCAGAGGAGGAAAAGAAATCCTTTGTTTTAAGCCATAGTGAGAGCTGACCATTGCTTTTGGGATTATTAATACAAGTCCTAGAATGCCCATCCAAATCACCAAGAATCTGAGTTTGTGGTGACTACCACATTCCTACGAAGTTCATCTCAAAGATAGTCAGGCGAGAAATCATTCTACGAGATACAAAACATTTTCATTATTTCAGGGATGGACTGTGTTCTTGTGGGGATTAATGGTGATGCTAACTAAAATGAGAGAAATGTGAGCTTCACCAGGCATGATGTATGGATGAGGCACAATTCACCATCAACCTTAGATTTTGCTTCTGCACGGGGTGACTGATGTTGTATATGTAGAATCAAGTTCAATATTGATGTAGAAAATGTGCATCAAGAAGCCTTCTTACTTTAGTATTTAAAAAATACAGGGTCTAAGATTTCTCTAAAACATCGCTGCCAATGAGCAAGAGACGTTAAAACAATGATAAAATTCATTTTAGTGATAGTCACTTATTATTTGGAGTAGACATATTACACCCTCAAGTAGAGAAAAATTTGTAGTATTCAAGAGCTTTACTGGCCAAACAAGAAGTAGAGAAGTGCCTGATACAAATTTTACCCTGCATCAGGAAGCCTTCTTACTTTAGTATTTAAAAAATACAGGGTCTAAGATTGCTTTAAAACATTGCTGCTGATGAGCAAGAGATGTTAAAACAATGATAAAATTCATTTTAGTGATAGTCACTCATTCTTTGGAGTAGACAGATTACACCCTCAAGTAGAGAAAAATTTGCAGTATTCAAGAGCTTTACTAGCCAAACAGGAAGCAGAGAAGTGCCTAATACAAATTTTACCCTCCATATCTAGGCATAGGAAGACATACTTGAACTCAAAGAGGCATGTTGCTCATTTTTTTGGATTAATAAAACATACCTCTACCTCTACACAGGTCATGAACAACTCCGATATGCATACTGAATGCATTGCAGCTGTATTCAGTTCTGAATTCGTCAGCCAGATAAATTTCCATGGATGCTAATCATTTCAGTGGTGGATTGTGATATATGGGGTAATTAATGAGAACAAACTGCGATCTTCCATCACATGAAACTTCTACAATGAATTATATTTAGCAACTATTAAGTATATGTGTTACATAGGTCCATTATCCATAACATCAAGTTATCAACTTTACAGCTTCAAACTTTAATTGCCATGTTATGCATTTCTATTTATTATGTAGTCTACATTTTTTATTTACATATTTTCTCTTGAATATTTAGGTTGGAGCAAGCAAGCTCTGCCTTTGGGATGTATATTTCTCAATTGTGTTAGAGAAGATTATAAGCTATGGAAAATTATTAAGGTTGCCTACAAGTTAACAAGGATATCAATATGGCCGCTGGACAGGAAGACATTCTTAATAACTTCTTAATAACTATACATATTGTACTCTGTGCCTCTATCAGCATTTGCAGATGCACTAGGGACATGCTTTCTGAAAGAGAGATATTATGGATTTCTGAAGGGTTTTACATGATTGAACCATTCAATATTATAGGCTTATTTTCTATGTCCTGATCTTGTATTTTTTTATCATCAAATGACTATAAACATGGCATATTGTCCAGAGTCAGAGAATGGATGGTGTACAGAGTTAACATTTTTCTCTAAATCTTTTTGTCAATGCCAAATTGAAGAATGCATTTGAACTGAGTACTAAATTCTTCCTCCAAATCTGTTTGATACCTAAAAATTTTGTTGCAAGTCGAATGTATCAAGTTACTAAAAATTTACCAATTTATCTTCGGTCCTCAAGTGACAATATAAGATAGAGCCACCAGGTTAGTGCCAGACTGGAATTGATATGGCTTTCACAATTAATGTTTTTATTTGTCTTTCATTACTTGTTTAAATTGTGAGTTAAATTATACTTTGGATGTTATAAACGTATTCCCCAATTTTGTGATGTTCTTGTATTCGCTTTGATGTAGTCTAAGTACATGTGATTTAAATAGGATTGACAATGCATGGATGTTATTAGTGGAAAAAGGGACTTGGGGATTGATATAGCATCCCTTAGAAGCCAAGTAACCCTTAAGTTTTAATAAATATGATTACTTGGTATCATGTCAGGGCATTTTGTTTGAAGCGCACACAGCATTAAGGGGATGCCATAACCCCCAGCAAAAGATAAAATAAAATACTCTATTAAATGTGATTTGATACCACAACCTTAATTTCAAGCATTAGGAATGTTCCTATTCTAGATGCAAATCATTAGTAAAGCATACCTAAGTATGGATTCTGGAATTATGGCAAATCGTTGCCTCTATGCATTTTTAGTATGTATTATGTAGTAATTTGAGATTAAGACTTCCTATTGTACTAATTAGAATAATCTGGGGCCTTTGGGGAATGGTGTACTAATTGAATTCTTCAGTGAAAGGAGCCACTAAAAAAATTTGCATGCCAATAGCTCACCCAGCCTCCCTGACCAACATGACTGCCCCTACCTGACTAGCGTGAATGGCTCAACCCAAACTACATGAAAGACACTCAAATTGTATGTTTTACATTTTCTTTATCTCGGAAATGCCTGGTGGGTATTGAATCAGTCCCATATGGAAAAAGGATATAAATGAACTATTGTCTTACTTATACAATGGCCTTTTCCAGCCCAGCAAGGAGCTAAACCCAACCGAGTATCCTAGTCCAGCCAGGTAGAATCCCTTTGTTACCATAGTGGTAAGATTTGGTTATTTAGTCTGTGAGAACCCCTATAATAATAGTGTGGGAAAATGAAAGACCCTATCTAATATGGGCTCTTAATTGCGATAAATATTCAGGGGAGCATAACTAGCCACCTCGCGCTTACGAGTAAAACCATCTCCCATCTTGAGCTAGAACCATTTAGGAATAGAATTCCCATAATATCATTAAAGAGCTAATACAATTGCAGAAACCTGATTTAAACATAGAGATTTAATATCTATACATAAAAAATAACTATAGAATAAAGAGGGCTTGCGCAAATAGCTCAAACCCTGGCCGAAAAAGTAGTGAGTTGAGAAAATATCACAAGCCCTCATAGAAAAATTAACAAATATATATTGACGAAAATAATGAATAAACCTGTACACAGGAAAACACAAGCCACGAATTGTATCGGAAATTTGACGGGAAAAATAAAGGATGAATATGAAAACTCACTTAACACACTGGCAGTAGATGAGAGGAAAAGATCCCTTTGCAGATTAAAAAAATCCAGAAACTTGAGACCAAATACAGATGTTTTCCCCAGTCTTTAGACTTCCAATACCAGTTGTTATCTTGTATACCTCGTGTGTTGTAGTGAGATCCCAACACCTTATGCAACCATCAAAACTGAGATCCCAACACCTTATGCAACCATCAGAACCTCCTGAAAAAATTTTCTTTGCATCCAAACTCCAAACAACGCTCAAAATTTTTCCTTTAACTCTTGGAAACGACCTGTAATATTCCATGCCTTCCTCACGAACAACATAAATGAAAACAACACCATCATCACAACCAATTGCCACTCGTTGCACCACAAGTTCTTCTTCTAAACTATCAGATCCACAAGCAATGTTGTTTATTCCATCTTCATCACCACCATCATTATGCCAGTTGGATTCAATCTGAGGATCTCTTTCTCTCAAGATCTCTTTCTCTTTGTAAGGGCTCAACTGCCATTTTCTAGATAGATCCTCCAATGGCCTCTACAACCGTCTTCTGATGTAAAGAACCAAGGTCCCATTCTGAAATGGATCCATCCAAACTAGATGAGAATAAATGACCAGATGGACAGGAACTTGAGATTGACTAACACCAGACAAGGACGAAATTACAGAATCGTCTCTACCTGGAATTGCCAATTTGTAGTGCCATCCTATGGACCCAGGGGAAACATTCCAAATTTCAATGGAAGCATCTTCATAGGCAACTGCAACGTGAGATTGGTCAACACTCATTACAAGTGTAACCACAGCCGTGGCCTTCCAGTCCACGGACCAAAGTCTGTGAACTTGGAACATCTCCACAGCTTCAACAAAATACTACCAAAACCAATTAAAATATACACCACAGAAGCACACTTGGGGATGCAAATGGTTCAGAAGTGTGCCCACCTTCTATAAAACCCTCGTTAAAACCTTTGCAACTGAAAACCCTACAAGGAAGATTTTAAAGGTGAGTGGGTTTCCTCAACATCCAATACAGTTTGGCTCCAATAACAATACCAAAAGAAGCAGAGTCTAGAGGTATTTGAGCTTCAAACCGCTAAAACCCATAGATTTTTTAGCAATTTTGGGCTAATAAACTTCAATGTGTCTGCAAAGATTATGGGAAAATTTTACAGACAATATTAAGGATTTGTATGGATACAACACTGGGTTACGAAGTTGAAGAGTTTGGAGTGACTGGCACGAATCGATGGAAGGGTTACTGAGAAAATAGTTTGTCGAGGTGGCGGCCATGGCGGCTTCAAATAAATGATTACTACCACAAAGCTGCTTACAGGTTTTAACCCTAGGCCCTTCAAACCCCAAGGTAACGATAGAAAAATATCTTTAGGGCTCATAGCTTGATGATCCCCGCGGAAAGAGTGATGTAAGGGGTGGAAAGTTGGAAACGATCAAAGAGAAGGAATAGAATGCACGAAAGAGAAGGAATAGAATGCACTAGCAAATACTGAAATCTCTGCATGTGTAACGTAGGTGTAACGTAGGAGATAAATACTAGCATACCCCCAAAGTGGTGGGGAAAATGAAACAATGAATTTTTCACGAAATGAACGAAATTATTTTTCAAAATTATGTTTCAGTAAGTTGATTCATGGCATAAAGACAAATGATAATGTGTAAATTTGTATGTATTTGGTTTACTTTGAATATAAGTTGATTCATGGTATAGAATACAAATGATAATGTGTAAATTTGTATGTATTTGGTTTACTTTGAATATATATATATATATAGTTAGTTAGTTAGTTAGTTAGTTTGAAACCAACGAATATTTCTTATACTATTATTTTGTAACAAATATGTCATTTAAAAAGAAATTGAACAACGGGCTTTCACCAATTAAGAAAATAAGTTTTTTTTTTTTAAGTTTCAAGAGTTGTACACAAATATCGTTGTGATATGAAATGTTAATATGACATCTTAGCATGACAACATTATGTGAAATTACTGAATTAACATAAATTCTATGGTAATTATAGCAAGTGCAACATTTTTAAAAGGCCAAAAATGAGAAGCAAATGCAGTATCTATCTTCTGTTTCAAGATGGAAGTGGTCGTTGTGCAATCCTTCATTGTGGGAGGCATCACCTCAATAAAAAAACATTTTCTCTTTAGAGGGATCCCACTAACAATACACAAATATAAACCAAGGGCCATAAGGTTTGAAGTGAGCACAGATGGAAGAAATGAGAAGAGGAAGCCATGTGTGAGTGCAATGGCTCCCTCACTTGGGATTAATGAGACAAGACTTGTTGTGCATTGGAATGGGTGAAGATGCCAGATGGAGCACATGCCCAATTTATCACCAAAAAACATTTTAACTTCAAACATTTGCAATCTAAATTGAACTTTCTAAGGCAACCATCTTCTTTTTGTGGGGTCCTTATTTTACACTAATTCCCTTGTCTAACTTGATTGCATCATTGGCAAGTTGATCTGCAACTGAATTGTTGAGATGCATGAGGTGCATAAGTTTCAACTCGTCAAGGCTTTGAAGGTTCCAATTAATACACTCATAATTCTTACATTGTATATTCCCTTCCTTAAGTTTTTTCCCCTTTATATGCTTTATGACAAGAAACGAGTTTCTAAAAATTATAATCTGTTGTAGTTGAAGACTATTCACAATTTTGGTACCACTCAATAAAGCTTTTGGTTAACTCTTTCCATGTTTGATTCTTCATCTATCAACACAACTCATAAGAATCTTTTTGGAAAGGTGGGTCTTCGATTAACCTAGCCAATAAGATCCTATACAGCTCCCTGTTGCACTTTCCTAAGACACAAATATTTGTTCTTGTTGAGCCAACCAATAAGTAGGGATCATGACATACACCCATAAATATGTTTCTTATTCACTATCTTGTTCAAATTAATTAGTGAACTCATAAAAAAGATAATATATTCATTCACACAAACATTAGCATGTTTATATTGACAACTAAGAAACTCCAAATTCCCATTAAGTTTGTGACAATGTGTTACAAGGTATGGACAACTTGAAGCTGGGAAAAATACCCAAGTAACCAACTATTCAAGTATTCACAATCTCATGATATGTCATTTATCATCGGGACACAAACATTTCAAAGTCTTCTAGTCTATTCAATATTGTGTATAATGAACAAAGTACAAAAATTCCCAAATTGGAAGAGACAAACAAGGAAGATGATTTGTCTTAACTACTAGCCTTCCATGCAAATTGTTGAGCTCCTCAACTATATCAATACGTTAAGTCTACAACAAGAGTCACTGCACTATGTTGTGTAATGCATATCATATGATTGAAATGTATGCATATGTAACTAGTTCACAACACCACAAGTGTGTGAGAAAGAATACTAGTGTGTTTATACCACAACATTACTTCCCAAATTTAATTTGTGCCAAATATTTGCCACTGTAATGTGCATCGAGAACCAATACCTTTATACTAACATGCATCTCAAAGACAACAACCAAATCCACAAGTGAGTTCTTAAACAAATTATTAATGAATCTATCTTATCAATTCGGTCAATCAATTATGCTTTATCAAACTCTCAACCCTTTCATTATCACCACTAGTCCAAAGAAATCCTTTTTAGACCATAGCTCACCACTAGACCAAAGAAAGTCATTTTAGAACATAGCTTAAAATAAGTTTTTATTTAGACAATCCCTTAAAGTATTGATTAGGACCTTATTATCCAAGTTAATCGAAGACCCACCCTTCCAAAAAGATCCTTATGAATTGTGATGATAGATGAAGGATCAGCCCTGGAAAGAGTTAGCCAAGGGCTTTATTGAGTGGTACCATTCATTCAGTTTTCTTCATAGTTCTTTAAGTGGTTGTTTTCTTTCAAGTTTATGTTATGATCATTTAAACTATATGTTTTGGTTTAATATGCCACATAATTGATTGAAAGGAAGGCAACAGTGATACTAGGGTGATATCTCGCCTGACTAACACGATAAGCCATTCAAATTCTGGCCCAATACAAACAGTGGTAATAATGGCCTTAAAACCTTGTTGAAAAATCTGTTGAAATCCTACCATAAGTGGGACCATAGGAAGAGGTTACAAAGGAGGTAGAAGCTAGGATAGGAAGTGATGCTTGCTCTTCATCTTCTGGTCCATTATGCTTGGCAAACCAAAATCTATTGCGACAACTAAACCGTCCGAGAGTGACAGATATCGTTCTCCCAAATAAATCCAAATATAAAATATGTTGAAACCCATAATTAAAAAGCGAGCTTTCAGAACTCTGTGCTACATAAATCATTCAATTCCATACAATTTTCTCTGAACTGAGTTGTCAAAAACATGATCGAAAGGCATTCCCTTCTCCTTGCAGGGTTTAGGACGAGCTGGTAACTCCATGATTCTAGGTTTTGAATCTCCTTGTATCTTTCTTTTTCCTTTTAACATTTATTTTTCCCACATGAATTTACAATTGGGAGGTCTCTAATGTATAGCTAATTCTAATGAGCGAATTATATTGGTATTTTCATATGTGGTTGTGCAAATACGAGCCTTAGGGTTCCTCTAATATGTCTCTAATAAAATCTATTCACTCAGTATGAGTTTAAGAATGTTTCTTGGAGTTGGGGACAAGCATTTGACAAGGTTGTTGGGTAACTAGTTTCTTATCTAGCATCTTGTTGTGAGGTACCCATATTTGTCTTAGTTTTATATACTCACTAGACTACTTTAAAAAAGTTTTGGAAGAGAATATATTTTTGTTGCCATCTTCCCTCAGTTTCTTGAACCATTTATGACAAAGTTTCTATTATTCCATTAGTTGGTTTCTCACTAATACCATAGGTAACCACAACTATGATGGGCCTGCCTTCATTGACGATGTCTAAAGAGAATAAAATGTGATAAAAAAGTTGAATTTCTTGATGTTGTTTATGCTATAAATAAATTTTGTCATTACATTACCAGTTTCCATTTATTTGTGCATACTGATCATGTTGGTATTTGTTATTTGATGAATAAATGAGTTACTAATGGAAGTAAAGATAAACATGGGATCATGGGCTAATACTGCTATGCTTGGTCGTCAACCACATTACCATTCCATTAAAGATAGATGGGATCATGGCCTAATACCGCTATGCTTGGTCGTCAACCACATTACCACAAGATAAATCCAGCTCAAGACCTGCTTCTTACTCGGAAAGTGGAGCATCACGTCTAGTGTGGTATATCATGAACTGTCAACTTAATTTTTTTTAGGCCTTGTTTAATATTTCCACTAAAATTGCCGTACAAGCTAGGATTGGTTGTGTTTATTTTTCCATGCTTATAAGTAGCACAGTCGGCAAACACAAGGGTGTCGAGAAACAAATATGTGATATTGATGCGTAGGGTTTAAACACCCAGATGATATTGATGGTCAGGGTAATAGATTTTTTTTTCATTCATTTTCTTGTCCATGTGTTGAGTAGCATCAACTTATTTAATTATGTTCTTGGCTGGCCATGCGTTGCAATCCTATCAACGGCCGTAATTTAATATTATCAGTGGTCGTGATTGTTCTTGTGTGTTAATAAATTGCCTATGGTTTGCTTCCTGTACAGAACGAGCTAAATCAATGGATTAGGTTGATTCCAATTGTTTTCTTATTTTTTTTAAATTGCTTTGATGTTGCTCGTTAAATGCAAGCCTTCCTGTGATAATCGATGGGGTAGGGTAGAGACTAGGATTGAATGAGTATGACGTGGATCTTCCTTGTGGATATTCCTCTAATGACACATTTGGGCACGTAAAAATTTACAATGTTAAACTAGAGATTATTATATTCGAAGAAGAAGGTGATCTAAACAAACTGAATGCATGGCGCAATGCTTGTTTTTGGATCACGAAGGCTAAGGCCTCTTGCAAGCTTGGGGGTGAAAAGAGTGTTGCAACTGGGTTAAAGATCCCAAAATAACACCATAAAGTGATCATCTTCCCCACCACTCCACCTGGGGTTGAAGCTCGTCTGGTGTTGTAGCCAAAAGATCTCATCAGATGAGAGAGGAGAAGGCCCAGGTTCCCACCAGAATATATAAGCCATACTTTTTTACATACAATCATATTTATTAAGACGTGTTATCTCCAGATGAGACAAAATATTGAGTTAACCAAAATTTCACATTCGATTTCATATACGATATGTTGATGTGAAGAAATGCACTCAGTTCGTCCTAAGAGGACCATCCACCTAGCACAATGAATTCTACCAAGACCTAGATTTAGCTAATCATTTTATCAAAACCCACTTTTTACTGCCATTTCAGTTAAGATTCAGGGTATAAGGCGGAACAATACAACGCATGTATTGATGGTGAGATTTCAACACGGGAAACGAACATAAACATGCAAGCGTGGATACAGGGATGACACATTTGGACGCTTTAAAAATTGACAGGGGGCGGCGTAAAAAATTGACAGGAGCGGCTCCTCATTCGTCGTCGACAGACGATGGAAGATTGAGTAGAATCATCCCCTTAATAACTCCTTCGATGTAATGATTGCATAAAAATGAATTCCTTGGGGAAGTTGTTGACCTTGGTTCTAAATTAAAGGGTTTTATAATTTTGAATATTAGGGAACTTATAACTTGTTATTGATTGGAAAAATAGATAAATTAATCTACATGTTCTAACCTTATCTTTAATGATAAAATTAAGGAAACGGAAAAAGACATTACAAAAATTTCCTTTCATAGAGAACTAAATGTTCTTGATGAGTTCTTTAAAGAAACTCTAAATTTGATTAGAAGAATTGTCAATTCAAAGGGACGAATTGTTTAAAAAATAGCATGTTGGAAAGTTTTTTACGTTCCTTGTCCATATCACCTAGATCTTTCATCAGAATGGGAGGTATTAGACTATAAACTTTCGGAATTCAAACATTAATATAATGGGATAGTGTGACACATTAAGGATTCACCTTCAATCCTTTACATTTTGAACAACTACATACTACTGAAAGGGGATGCTAACTTTTAAAAAGGGACGATAATTGGGATGCTAATAGGGACGCAAATTGGGACATTAATTGAGATGCTAATTAGCATCCAAAATAGCACCAACTTTTAAAAAGGGACACTAATTGGGATGCTAATTTGGATGCTAATTAGAACGCTAATTGGGGATGCTAATTGGGACACTAATTGGGATGTTAATTGGGATGCTAATTATCGTCCAAAATAGAGCCATATTTTAAAAAGGGATGCTAATTGGGATGTTGATTGGGAGGCTAATTGGGACGCTAATTGGGACGCTAATTGGGATGCTAATCGAGATGCGAATTAGAATCCAAAATAGCACCAACTTTTAAAAAAGGACGCAAATAATGCCATTAAAAGCGCCATCCCATGGAAAAGCATCCACTTTTCCCAAAAAATGATAAAAAAACACTAAAAGTGATAGTGGACACTAAAAAGGAAGCTAAAAGAGACACTAATCATAGGGTTTTGTTGTAGTGCACAGACCTTCCTTTCTGGAAAGATAATAGGCTCCTGTAGTGATAAATACTTGAACTCCATCAGTGGTCAAACTCATTCATCAGCGCGATATTGGCTGGGACCTCAGGAAACTATCAGTTATAAACAAAACGTGCATTTGAAAACATCGGCTAAGACTCCCGAAGCGGCCCCTCGAAAAACTTATTGAAAGTTTATGAAACAACGGGAGGATAAGGACATAAAACATCTCCTGATGCTACTGACAATATTTTCCAAGACAATCTGATGCATTGGAGAGTCTATCGACAAGCCCTTGGAATGAGACTTGAAAGCTTTATCTGATAACATAGGCTCCGGAGACCAAAGTTTAACCGACGAATCGACAAACTTGCATGATTTTTCCGAAAGGCAAAATAAAGTAAAGGATTGGTAGGGTAAAAGGGTAGCTCGACCACTACGTCGACTAAACTCAATGAGTTCATTCAATATGGCGGGTGGAAAAAATGAGTAACATCTTGAAAACAATTACGATTTGTGAAAACTAAGTCAAGGAATGAAATTTTTAAAAGGTAAAGGCAGTCTAGGAAGGTTTTAAAAAACTAGAAAACAAAAGGGGGGCCCTAAAACATGAAAATTTTTTGGGGTAGATGTTGCAGCAGTAACAACCCCATCCCATACCCTCTATTTATACATGAGGTAAAGGAGAGGTTTCGAAGGTTGAGATGGTTGAGAAAGTTGAGATAGTTATGATTAGGGCCTCAACTATTCTGGACTAATCATGTTTTATATTTTTAACTTCAAATTAAGGTACACGCAAGTATTGATATACGCAAGTAACGTATGACACGCTCCTTGCTTTAAGGAAACCCGTGTGTTCAATGTACATACTCATGTGTGACACACTAGTTGCTGTGCAAATAATTGTTTGTGCAACCCTAATGTCCAAATAAAAATATATTCAGCTGGTCAGGAGATGATGTATCAACAGTCATTCCCATCTATAGTGTTTTGGCTACTTCAATCAAGTTTGTCCTTTTTTGTCCCGGCATATTGGATGTCAGTACTCGGATGGAGAAGTGTCGTTTTACATGATAACAACAAGGAATATACATAGTGAATGAAGTAAATCGCACAATCCTAGAAGTGACATAGTGTTGCAGAATCATATAAATCCAAAGTTTGTAGATCGGACAAATTCAAAAGAAAACACTATCACAAGTTAGAGATTGTTGTGACACAGATAATAGAATGCTAAGACACGGGCTAGAGAAGCTACAACAAATCAAAAAGTCACAAATTGCAGATAAGGTAATTGCATATTTTAGTTTTGATATACAAATACTTTCTTATTGGGGAGACAGGAAGGGGAAAGGAAAGGGAGTCATGGCATCCTTCAAGTTGCTGCTAGTAAAACAAATCAAGGATTCATAGCTTCCTTTTCAGTTGGTGCTGGTAAATCAAATCAAGGAGTCATAGCTTCCTTCCAGTTGGAGCTGGTAAAACAATCAGGGAGTCATAGCTTCCTTCTAGTTGGAGCTGGTAAAATAACTAGGGATCCAAAGCTTCCTTATAGTTGTTTCTAGTAAATATAATCAATATTTGGTGCTTCCATTCAATTGTAGCTGAAGAAAAAAATACGCGATCTTAGTCTTCAATAGGTAGGTGCGTGAATAGTGCGAGTTGGAGCTTGCGCAAAAGGGAAATATATACGTTCAGGTCAATTCCTGAAGATAATAATGATCTGGATTTATGCGTGAACAAAATGAAAGAACATATACAGAATCGTAATCACAGACATTTTGCAAAGATAACAGAGATACAGTAAACACATATTCTATTAAATGGCGGAAATAGAACAAACTGTAATACAATTGCTAGAATGGTGGTAGCTATCTCTGAGAAGAGATGTGGCTGCTACGCTCATCCGTGCCAAGCTGAATACAAAATGAGACCAAAAGGACCTATTTATAATAAGAATGAGGTGAGAACCCCAAAAGTCCAAAGCGTAACCCTAAAATATGAACCATCATAAAGTTTGCGGCCCCAAGGTGGTAAGTTGAACAGTCAACTTCTCGGGGTCATAACTTTTGCATACGATTTCCAATTTGGGTGTTCGATAGCTCGTTGGAAAGGTCTATCTAATATTTACAACTTTTTGTCAAAAAAATGAATGTCGATGGCAACCATTTGGTCCCAAATCTCCAAAAAATGTCGTTTAGGGCCTCAAAACGGCCCTGGAAGTTTAGGACTTGAAAAACTGTAGAAAAATAACTAAGAAACTGCTACAATGGACAATTGTTTTGAGCCAATGGAATAGGTGGGTGGCCAGCGATATCCATCTAGATCAATCCTCCCTCCTTAGGAAGAAATGGTCTCCATTGCGTCAAATCCCGTATCATATCTCGAATTGTGTGTTGAGTTGATCTCCTGGTGTGACATTTGCTGAAGTGAAGAGGCTTCCTTTCTTTGACATCCTGAGAAGGCTGTAATTGTTGTATGGATTACTTGTTTCTGGATGAGCACCTTGAATGCATGGCCTTGAATCATATAGGTACTCGGATAGATGAGGAAACAATGGTTCTGTCTTCTTCTTGTGTCTGATGAGCAGAGACACCCTGTGCAGAGGGTGTGGAGGTCTCTGTGATCTTATGTTCTCCTTCAAACGCAATTGTGAAGAGGAATAATTTTCTGATGTGGGAGCTTATCTTCCTACCTTGCAAGACTTTGTTAGGTGCAACAGTCTCTGGTATTCGACAGAGTTTTCCTCCCAAAGTAACAATGACACTGCGAGGCCATGACTCATATACAGCATGATGCTTCCACATATATGGTTGTCCTAAAAGAACATCACAGACTTCAAGTGGGGCCACATCACACAATACCTCATCTTTGAAAGGCTTGATGCCATATGCTAGGAGGCATTGTTGAGTAATGTGAATACCTCGTCCTTGGCTTAGCCAACCGATGCTGTAAGGTTGTGGGTGTGGTGTTGTCGAAAGCTCTAATCTCTTGACGACTTCTGCTGAGATCAGGTTCTTTTGGATGCCATTGTCAACAACAAAATGTAGAGGCATCCCCTTCACCCACTTCTACGAGTGGAATAGGTGCTCCTCTGCCTCTGACTCTTTAGGATCCTCGAGTTGAATATGTGCAGTAGCAACAGTGGTAGTGGGGTCTGCATCAATGATCTACCTCCCATTGTATGCAGCTATGGCATTGGGTTCAGAATCAGAATCAGGATCTGATTCTGAAGATTTGATCTTGGCCACTAATGACTGCTTTGAGCGAAATTCATCAGTGTTGTGCCAAGGGATTTTATGAAATTCACACCACTTACCGGTGTCCTTCTTTGTCTTTCCATCTCCCTTCTTTGCTTGTGGCAGGGACTGGTTGTCCTTTCCTTGTCCTTTGTTTTGTGGGCTAGGGTTTCCCTTTCCTTGCTTCTGCGGTGGGTGTGCAGGACTAGAGTCTCACTTGTTCTTTTGTCGAAATTTCTCCTCGATTTTGATAGCATACCGATAGGCGAATCCAAGTGAAGAGATGTCAAGGAAGTCCATCTCAGTTTGGATGTACCGATGTAGACCACTGCGATATTTTAGAATCAAGTGCCGCTCGGAGTCCTTGATACTTAGATTTGTATGGAGGGTATGAAATTTATTGGTGTACTCTGACACCGTCTGGTCCCTTTCTTGACACAGAATGGTCCATTTTGTGTACTGTTCATCATAGTTTCCCACAGGGTAATACTGTTCCCTGATGGCATCTATGAAAGAGGCCCAAGTGGGATTTGTTTCAAACATTCCAGAATCGTCTGATGAGTTTTTCTCACAATAAGTACCTCACCAATTTTGGACATGGGGGACTGCCTTAAGGAGTGCAAAGGTGATCTTTTCTCTATCGAAAAAATTGTGGACAGAGAAATACCCTTCTAGAATATTCAACCAATTATCTAGGGCATCTACATCAATTTTTCCTTCAAATAAAGGAATATCAAAGTTCAATTGTACCTTGAAGGGATTTGCATCCCCGAACCGGCTGCTTGTTGAAGATGTACTTGCCACTGCCAGCATTCGTAGAAGGATTTGGGTGAAAATATCCATCATCTTGTTCCCCTGTCGCTCGAGGGCTTCCTCGAGCATCAACTTGATAGGATCTCCTACTCCGTCGTCTCTCTTTTCTTCCGCCATGGGAGGTTTTTTGGGACGGCGAGAATGATCAAGTGAAACTAGTTCAAGACCAAACTCTCTATACTCGGACCTCATTGGGGACATGCGCCGAGAAACAATCAAAGAGCAGATTGCTCTGATACCACTGATCTAGATTTATGCATGAACGAAATGAAAGAACATATACAAAATTGTAATCATAGACATTTTGCAAAGATAACAGAGATACAGTAAACGCATATTCTATTAAATGGCGGAAATAGAACAAAATGTAATACAATTACTAGAATGGTGGTAGCTATCTCTGAGAAGAGATGTGGCTGCTACGCTCATCCATTCCAAGATAAATAAAAAATGAGGCCAAAGGGACCTGTTTATAATAAGAATGAGGTCAGAACCCCAAAATTCCAAAACATAACCCTAGAAGATGAACCGTCATAAAGTTTGCGGCCCCAAGGAGTTAAGTTGAACAGTCAACTTCCCGAGGTCATAATTTTTGCATACGATCTCCGATTTGGGTGTTCGATAGCTAGTTGGAAAGGTCTATCTAAGATTTACAACTTTTGGTCAATAAAATAAATTTCAATGGAAACCATTTGGCACCGAATCTCCAAAAAATGTCGTTTAGGGCCTCAAAACGGCCCCGAAAGTTTACGACTCGAAAAACTATAGAAAAATAACTAGGAAACTGCCACAGAGGACAATTGTTTTGAGCCAGTGGAATAGGTGGGTGGCCACCGATCTCCATTTGGATCAAATAATTAGGTACTTGCATAAATATAAGTCCTTATAGGTCGATGTGTGTAATAGGAAAGTTGATACTTGTAAATCGGGTTGGTGCCTGAGTGAGTTGGTACTCACAATTGGAAATTAGTTTCTTCCACATATGTAATAATTTTTATATATAGATATACATATGTATAAAGTTATTTCTATAGATTTTGTGTGCACTGTTTCCATTATTATTTCTACAGAAATTTTGTTAAGTGCAAAATTTTATAATCTACGCAATATACTAATTCACTCCCCCTCTTAGTATATATAATAATTCCAACATTTTTCACTTAGTTAATCCTGAGTATCCCTCTTTGCATAACATGGACCCTCTCTACATGTCATGGACAATTCTATTTTCTCTCTGACATGATTTGAATTGTTCCTATATATATTGTAATTATCTCCTCTGATTTCAGTCAATGAACTTGATCATTCTTTTCTCTTCCATTATGAGTTTCTTGTGTAGTAATTTATGTTAAAGCATTTATTAAATTATGATTCGATGGTTGATGTGTTTCTCATTGCATATCTAGTTAGTTTATGTACCTAGGTCTATACATGTTCAAATATTATATGGTATCGGAGCATAAGGGGTACTAAACTACTTAGTGTTTCAATGATTTCTTGTCAGTTATCTAGCTTGCAGGTTGAGAAGGGATTTCACAGCTAGGATTTTCCAGCCATCAAAACATATTTTGCTGCCACCTAAGAGGCCCTAGAAGTTTCACAACATATGGACTACAAGAACATATGCATGATCCTCCAATCAGCTGAGGAAGACCCTTTTAAAGGCCCCAAAGAAGAGCTGATCTAAAAAACATTATACTATCCATTCAAGAACTTTTACCAAATAAAGTTCAAATTTCAGAATAATTTGAAGAAATTGTCCCAAATCAAGTTCAAATTAAAGTTTCAATTGGATAACTTTTCCTAAATCAAGTTCGCATTGAAGAAGGTTTTTTGCAAGCCACCAAAGAAGGATTTTTGCATCCACCAAAGAAGGATTTTTGTAGCCACCAAAGAAGAATTTTGTAGTCGCCAATAATCCTTTTGCATCCACCATATATCCCATTTGAAACTCATTTCCAGCCACCATAGATCCCACTTGTAGCTCATTTGCATCCACCGTAGATCCCATTTGCAGCTACTAAAATTCTCAACTACCGCCATCAAGAAGTTCTTATTTTCATCCATCAAAGAAGTGAATTTGAAGCCACCAAAGAGCTATTTTGCAGCCATCAAAAATTTATTTTGCAACCATCAAAAATATATTTTAAATCCATGGATGTCATATCTCCCCAACTCAGTTGCTACATAGTTGATATGCTAGATCTAGTCTTGTTGAAGGAGGCACCATAAGCCTCACAACTTATGTCCTAAGAGGACATATTCACTTACATTAAAAATATGAAAGAGGCCCTTGGATAAATTATCCCAAATCATATTCTTTTTGAAGAAGACCTCCAAAATGTCTTCTCCTTCTCCATATCTGCAGACTTTACTCCTACAATTCACAATATTCTGCACAAAATATTTAAGATACTTTTTCCATTCGAAGCAAGAAGTGGTCAAGAACCACCATTCAAACACTTAAAAGTGTTTGGATCTCACAAATGGGCTCACATGCACTTCAAAAGAAGGAGGAGATCACAAATTTATGCAGGGATTTTCATAAATCCCTTTACTGAGTAGCAATTCACTTACTTGAGAGCTTCTTTAGGAGTAAAGGCAATATTTTTAGTAGGCTCCTCAAAGTCTTCTTCTCATATGCTATTTTTTTCTTTTTTTTTTCTCTTTCTTTTTTTGTGGTGGGGGGGGGGGGGGGGGGGGCC